>VSMD01123546.1:0-80903 GCA_008750895.1 Mirza zaza
CTGGCCCCTCCTTTTCATCTGACTGTCTCCTCCTCATTTAGGTGTCAGGTCAAATGTTACCTCTTCAGAGAGGCCACCCCTGTCTCCCACACCAAGCCAGGCTGTCTCCCCTTTCCTGCTTTATTTTCATCCCAGCAGTTATATCACTAACTGAATGATTTTATTTGTTTTCTTATTTATTAGTTTTTATATATATTCATTCTCTGTCAAGTCCATTATGCTCTGTCCGAGGAAGGATTTTTATCTGTTCACTGCTACATCACAGTTTCCATAAAAGCACTTGGCACGTAAGAGGCACCCAATAAATCACTTGTTGAAAGAATAAATCCTAGCTCATCTCCATGCCGACTTAAAGTTCATGTCCATCTATCTCTGGAGTCCTGGCTGCCTGTGTCTTATTATACAGTAAGTTATCCAGTCTGATTCACCAATTACAATGGTATCCTCAGATGGCTGTCAAAACAGTAAGAAGTTGATAATGTCCAATGTCATTTGGTCCAATTTTGGAAAGAGACAGAAGAGCTAAGAGAATGTTGAATACACTCTTCATTCCTTAGTCAGTTATTTTCAAACTTTTCAGCAAGTTGTAACTAATAACTGAAAATGGTAATTAAAAATATTTAGTGGGAGGGATCTGAACAGGAGCATAAAGTGGTCCTCAAGGACAAAATATCTTTGAAGTGGATATCTGAAAATATCCATGACTTATTTTCAGAATTCAGGTGAATTTTGTTTTATAATTCATTATATATCTGGGTTTAATTTAATTTAAAAGAAATTTCCCCAAAATTGCTGGAAAAAAAAATACGTCCTCCAAAAAAGATGAGCCCCGTTTACCCTGGAAAACCACCAAGAATCCCCACGTACCTGTGATCCAAGCTGACAATCATCTAGAAATGATTCTGGATGAATCTAAAGGGAGCACAGGTCCCACCCAACCCTTCTTGCCCCCCCCCCCATTTGCTCCCATCATGCCCCCAACTTTACCCAAGAGAGAAAGAGCTCTGGAACAAAGGCAATAGAAGTGAACCCAGAACGAAAAGGGGTACAAAGTTTTGAGGAGGAAAAAAAGGTTAAAGTTTCTATCTTTCTGCATCACTGTCTTATCAAGCCTCTCTTTTGAGTCACTTCCTTGTTTGTTTTCTTTCCATGTGCTTTGTGAGATAAAAGTCCTTGAGTCCCCTTGCTCCTGAGAGGACAGACACTAGTGAAGATATATCCCAATTTTTCTCAGGACCATCCTTGTTTACACATGTGTCCTGGCATAAGTGTTAACAGTACCCTCTTTTCACTTGTATAATATATGGTCACCACAGGACACCTTCCCTACTCTTCCTTCCTTAAAAGGACAAGTAGGAACCACACTAACAGGTCATAGACAACAGGATGTAAGTCTTCCAGCCTAACTTTAAGCCACCAAAGAAAAGGAGTCCTTGTGACTCAGATAAATTGTAGTCCAGTTCACCCGTTAAGGAGATCACAAAAGCATTTGGGGTACAAACTTGGTGTATATTAATGAAGTTTCCTTTGTCTGATGTATTTCTACGGTTTGGAATCTGTCATCACCATTTAGTGCTCACCGAGGATTGGGGGCTCAGGATCCAGACTACCTTGCGTACATTGCAATAATGTTTACAGAGAGAAGACAGAAAAGGCAACCAGGATGGTCAGGGTGAATTAGGTTAACTAAATGCCATCAAGGCAACTAGTAAATGTATTTTAAAATAAAGTATGATAAATGGAAAGCATTCATTCAGATATGCCACACAAATTTGAATAATTACCTTTTTCAATGGCACGGCTCTCGAAGGCAAGAAAGAGAAGGTCATTATCCCATGAATGTATCAACCAGTTTGCTCTGGTAGTAACCATGATGGCTACTGCAGGAATTATAATAGAATAAGGGTCTTAGCTGCTGCCCTCTGAATTTGTCATGTTGGTTCTGAGGCCATGCTTTCTGTGGCTCTGCCAACCAATGACTAAGCGCAACAGGAATACTAAGGCAGGCCCATTCCTGAAAGATGCAGGACTCTTTTGACAGGCAACTTTGCCTTAGGGACTCCCAATCAGCCTTACCAAAACTCTCTTAGAATTGAAATCTTAAGGCCTTCTCTCTTTGCCTTCCTTCCCTGTCTCTTTCACAGGAATCAGTCTTACACAATGCCTGACAGCCTGCCCAGCCTCCTTCAGCTCCCTCTCTGTTTGCTCCAACAAGATTTTCCTCAAGAAATCTCTTGTGCATCTCATACTGTCTTGGCATCTGCCTCTCTCAGAGAACCTGAACTAACACAGTGATTCAAGTAGGGATACAGTTAAGGGACAGGAAGAATAAGGACATTTCATGTATTTAGGATTACTTGCTCTAAGATGAGCAGAGAGAATCACAGGTGATCATAAGGGAAGAAGTGTGATCAGACATATATAAAGGGAATGTTTTGAAAATAACTAGGTTGTTACAGAAGTGGTTGAAAGCAGAGGTGGAGGTGAGAGTAAGCAAGGTCTGAAGTTGTTCATTTGCATATATAATGCAACATTAGTTCCAAAGGCCAGTTAGAGAATCTGAAAAGGTTCTATTGCTTTTGGCAACATGGATAGTTCAGTTAATATATGTGGTTGGATCCTTTTAAGAGGACTCTATATATTTTTATTTGGACTCTATAAAATCCTTTTAAGAGGACTCTATAAATTTTTATTTGGCTTTAGGGGCATGTGGCTTGTAGTTTTTAGGTTTGTGATTGCAAAGTTTCATGTAATTAAAAAAGTAAAATAGAAAGTTTACTAGTTGTATCAGATATTGAAATTTTTCAGCCAATAGGAATACACTTATTATAAAAGCAATAACTTAAATTTTTATATTCCTTTAAAATTTTCAAGTGTGTGAAATTTTGTATCTCTAATGAGATATAATGTTTGTACAACTGAATTGAGAATGGTTTGACATATAGATTCTATAAGGTAAGAAAGGCAAAAAACATTAAAACTCACTTTTACTAATGATGAAACTAAGGCTCAGGAGAGTTAGATAGCAAATATATGGTAAAGTCCAACCCAGAAACCAGGCTGTAGCAGGCAGAATTCCTACAAATACCCCCAAGATTCCATACCCTAATCTCTGCAATGTGTGAATGTGATGAGACATCATTGACTCCCAGGACTGTGCTGTTACATGGCATAGTTGACCTTTAGGAAAAAGATTATCCAAATGGATGTAATCTAATCCTATAAGCTCTTAAAAGCCTCTTCTGCTGGTGGCAGAAGAGAAAAGAAGTCACAGAGAGATATGGCAAAAAGTGAAGTCAGAGAGTTTCAAAGTATAGGAAGGATTCTATGGGCCACTGCTAGCCTAAAGATGGAGGGGGCCATATGGAAGCCATGAGAAGGGAATGAATAATTAGAATGGGTTGCCTTCTAATTCTGGGAGCTTAGAAGGCAACCCAAGCTCACATGAGAGCTACAGCTCCCACCAATACTTTGATTTTGATCTCGTGAGACTGTAAGCATAGAACCTAGCTGAGTCTCATAGAGCTCAGACTTCTGACCCACAGGAACTCTGAGACAATAAATGGGCATTATTTTAAGCCACTAAGTTTGTGTTGATTTGTTATACTGCAACTGACAACCAACATACCAGTTTTCTAATTTCATCACAATTTTTACCACACTACCCTTACTCTTAACAAAATAGCAATAAACTGAAAACAGTTACTTCTAGTTTTGCTAATTTATTTTTTATTAGAATTTTAGCTTTCTGAGAGTGATGTATTTTACTCTTTCCCTCCTTTCCTTGGTTCTAAGCCTGTGAGCTTTAACTCATTTTTCAAGAAGACAGAGCTCTCTGATTTTCTCATGTTAATTGTTTATTTGAAAATATTTCAAGTAAATTATAAATAAAATAATCCAAGAAGAAAGTGGTAAAATATTAATTTCGCTAGAATAGTTTGGAAATATTCTAAAACTCTCTTCACAATATACTAAAATTATCATGGGGATTATTTGAGCAATATAGTGAAGAATGATTGTCATATTTGTCCATTCTACCCCTTCTGTAAACTACACTCCCCTTCTTTTGAGTCAAACCATGTGATTCCGAGAATATATCCATGTATTTCTATAGCCCCACCACTCCCAGACAATATTATATTGGTCTAGAGATGGATGATATCTCCAATCTGAGACAATCAGACCTTCCCCTAGTAATTTTTAACTTTTCACCAGAGAAATCATAAGTTAACCTATCACCTGTGGTGGATGTTGTAGGATGTAGAACTCAGAAAGTGTTGGGAGCAATGTTTCTTGCCATGTGGAAGAAACGAATCTGCAGTGAATGAGAGGGGAGCCAGCCCAGGAAGAAAAGCAGGAAAGAGAGTTGGAGAGAGACCCCTAATAGTGATTTACCCTGTTTCAGTTGTTCTGGAGTCTAGCTGCACTCCCGTCCTTTCCATGGATTCATTGTCTGGTTGTTCCTTATATTCCATGAACCAGTATGTTTCTCTTTTTACCTAAACTAGTTCAAGATGAATTGCAGCCACTTGCAACCAACAGAAACATGACTCATGCAGCAGAGAAATTTTATGTTGTTTTTCCTTGAAAATACGTATTGTGTGGTGGGAAAAACTTCTAGCCAAAAACCATCCAAGTTTCTCCAGGACACTGGTGATTCAGTAGGGCTTCCATTTTCATTCCTTTCATGTCAAAACCAGAGCTTCAACACCAATTGCCACACTCCTGGGTTGTTTGTGATTACCAGAACACACCAAACACTTTGCAAGCCAAATGCTCCTTCCCAAATGCTTTGTACATACAAACATTTTTAAGTTATTAAAGCTATCTTGATTATAACAGCCTGTAATTTGTCGGTGTCAAATCATAAACACTTATTGGGCACTTGTCTCA
The DNA here is from genome assembly GCA_008750895.1 of Mirza zaza. Taxonomy (NCBI): domain Eukaryota; kingdom Metazoa; phylum Chordata; class Mammalia; order Primates; family Cheirogaleidae; genus Mirza; species Mirza zaza. The sequence goes on from VSMD01123546.1 coordinate 4,894, forward strand.
CTTATCTAGTTATCTACTTTTGAATATTTTTAATTGGCACTGAAATTAAATTAGTTTACAAATGTTACATATTGCTAAAGAGATTTGGCAGGCTAAAAGAGACAGAGAAAACAAATCTATTCCACTGCAAAAACCTGTTTTTTTTCTTTTTATTTCTATTTATTTTCTTAAAGGAAAAACTATTATAATAACTTTAAGTTTAATATACATATGGATAATGTGAAATCTATGGTTTTCACATTTTGACATCTGCTCACTTGTAAGAAAGAGAGAATAGTGCCAAGTGTGAACTCATTCTCTTGTGATTGGTTAATGTTTCACAAACAGAATCATAATATGTGCTTTGGATGATAAAAAAAAAAATAATAATGGAAGGCAATAGTCAGGTTGACCTTTGTTGAATCCCTGATTTTTAGGAGTTTGTTTTAAATTCCCCAAATGCTTTTCTTAAAATGAGGATCCAGGGTATCGTGGTTAAGGAAGCAAACTGTGGTAACAGGCTGCTGGGTTCAGACTTTGGCCTAACCATCAACTCACCCTGACCTTAAACAAGTGGCTTGGTGACTCTGGGCCTTCATTTTCTAATACTTCTTAAAACAGACAGGCAGATAGGCAGACAGGCAGAGACAGACAGACATATGTACATATATATGTACATACATATACCAGGCATGTATAAGAATGTACAAGGCCACATCATTTGCAATAGCAAAAAATAAAGTAAAATGGAAACAACCCAAATATCTACCAACAGTAGAATAAATTGTAGCAAAATCATCCGATGTAATATTATTTTTTTTTTTAACTTTTTAATTCTCAATTTATTCTTACAGTTGGGAAAAATACTTTGTTCCACATAGGTTAGTTTGTTTAATTAAAATTTCTTGTTTTTTGATTCTGTTACATAGAAAATTACACATGGAAAAAAATGTGAAAAGGGATGTTAGGATTTGAGTATAAGATGAAGTTTTATAGTAAAAACTAATCCCTAGTAAGAACTAACCCCTTCTTTTACATAACTTTTGGGACTACCTTGAACCCTACTAAAGTATATTTCTTTAATCATTCTAAATTTCATAAAGAATGTAATTTTTCTATGTTTATTATATTCAAGTTATATGCATTTTATTTTTAAATATGTAGGTAATATATACTATAAGACACACAGGTATAATCTTTCACCCTTATTATACTCTCCTCTCCAAAGGAGCCACTTCAACATTTTAGTATTATTTTCTGCTAAAAAGTTATATGACTTTTTAAGCACAGGTCTATGATATGATTTATGAACAATTAAAAAAAATTTCATCCATTAGATTTTCAGGCCTTAGCATAATTTTCAATTGCTCAAAAACATGTTAATGTTACTTGATTTTATTTATATCTCATTTATTTTTCTGTAAGTAGATATAACTCTTCAAAAATATAGTCAATTCCCCAACTTATATGTCGTTCTTCAAAAACGTCAACCTTCTCCAGACAATGAATATTGCATATTGTACCTGAAACAAGGAGAAAGGGTAACAAGTTAAAACATTATGGAGAATGACATCAGGGGTTCTTCTAAAAATACTTCAAATGATTTTAAAAATACTATGTACTGTAACCTTTTCTCTTCTTTTTAATCAAAATGGGGAAATGCTAAGGGCAGATTTTCTGAACTCTGAATTGTTATCACTTATAGCTCCCAAGAGCAAAAATAAATATGCCATCTCTCTAGAAAAGTTCAAATGTCTTCAACATAAAGCATACAGCTAAAAACATACACTACAGAGACTGGTTCCTTTTCTGGAATAAAACAATCTTCAATAAAATTATCTCTAACTTTTAAATTTTATATACATAGTTTAGATACTAATAGTTCACTAACAGCTCATAACAGTTAATCATTGACTGTATTTAAAAAGTTATAGCATAACTTACCAAACAACCTTTTAATTTCAGCATCTGGAACATAAAACGGTGGGCCTAAGTAAAAGAGAAATGCAGTGAAGATTAATTTCTACAAATCTTCTAATTCTAAAGAATAAGAAATTCTCAGGACCCACCTCTCAGCTTATTTCCAATGACCTAGGTGTATTTATTTTATATTCAACTTAATTATCGAAATAGGTGACTATGTGGCATGTTCTAATTCTTCTTTTGCAGATCTCATACCAAAGAAGTAGACTGGCTTATGGAAGGCATGGCAATGTTATGTACCTATCGCCAGCCCAGATGAGATAGCCAAGCCAGCCGAGTGTCTTAGGAACATTGAAATCAGAGTGGAATTCATCAGTAAATTCCTTTGGGTTTTCCTTCATCTTCTGGGGGATTGATTTTCTACCAACTCCTGCACTCACCCACATTCTATACACCCCTCCCACTCTGCTGCGGAATGTGGATTTTATAAGGAACCTTATTAGTTCTGCCCCTTTCCAGAGCAGTATTCGGAGTCCCCACCTCCAGACAGAGCCTGCTGTGTTTTCTTCCCACAGGCCCTTCCTTAGGCCTCCTGTTCATGAACAGAATTTAAATCAGATTAGCAGAGCTAACTGCTGTCTCCATTAATTTCTATTTTCATCTGATGGTCTCAGACTTAATTAAGGATATTAGGTCTCATCTTTTAATGAGTTTTTAAGACCTGATTTACTCAAACAGAAAAAAACAATACTAACATATGTAAATATTTATAAAACAAGGCACCAACTCAGTTAAAAATCAAAAAGGGGATTTTTTACAAATTAAAAGTCTACATATTTTGTTTTCACTTCTCCCTGAATATAAAAGTCCAGTCATGACAAAGGTTCAGTTTCAATGTTCAAATGCATCAAAACGAGTCCAGAAGAAAACATACATTTTACAGATTTGAAACAGAGTTACAAAAGAATGCAATAGATAAATTATAAAATTTCACAAGTTAAAAAAAACAGCAACAATTTAGAGATTTTTCCTGCACAACTCCTTCCTCCCCAATCCACATCTCACCCCATTCTCCTGTGAGGGTACATTTATGAGTGCAGACAACAGTCCAACACATCATAACCACTATGGATGGGAGGGATATGCAGTATCCATAGCAGGGCAACCAAATTTCTCCTTCCTCCTAATCCAGGGCTCGTGAGATTTTTATATTAGGATCATCCATTTCCCCCCTTTCCTACAGTTTGATCTATGAATGGTGGGCAAAATGGGAGAGGAGTGTAAGAAAAACATGCACACTTTGGAAAGAGAAAAAAATGTTTATAGTTCCCATTAGCCAAAAATGGAATTATCTTCATGTATAGAAGCAGTATGCTTCCTATGAGATAAATTAAGAGAAAATAATTCTTATCCATGTCATAGAATTACATCAGGAAATTAGGCAACTATAAAAGAGGGGAAAAAAAAAAAACCACTTTACCTGGATGTTTAGTTGGATCATAAGACATAACAGCCAGGAGGTACTGAAACCCTTTTCTCAGGAGGGACAACATTATATCTGCGTAGCTAAAAAACAACACAAGAAGGAATTTGTTACATTTCTCTACATAGGCAAAAGCTGCTGGGGCGGGGGCCAAGAGGCAGGGAAGGAAGCTGGCATTTGCTTTCAGCGACATTACTGAGCTTAATTCTCCTAACCATCACATGAGGTTGATTCTTATTTTAAAAGCGAGAAATGGGCTCAGCAAATGATGTCCCCTGCCTGAGCTGGGAAACGGTCAAGATGGGAGGCAAACTGAGGCCTGCATCCAGTGCGGTTGGACCAGAAGACCTCGCACAAGCAGGAGCAGGGGCTCGTTCCAGCGTGGTGCAGTACGCAGGAGCCTGCTGACCTTGGACGTACTGCCTGGAGGACTGAGTGCTTCTGTGTGCTGGAGGGCGGTGTGGTCCCTACACCAGGCCGAATGTCAACATCTCCAGGACGCTTGTTGAAAGAAAAGACACTTAAGTGTCTTTTCCATCCCCGCTGACTGATGCAGTAGACCTGCTGTGGGGCCCGGGATGTTGCAATTTAGCACTTATCCCAAGTGACTGGGACCTCCCCAGGGGCATATGTAAGAGGGACAAAACCCAATCCCTTTCCTCTATTTAGTTGGAGAGAGACAAGACTAACAGGTAGGGGAAAAGGCAGCATTAAAGTTCTACAAGTGTGGCATAAATCTTGAGTGCTGCTGGAATGTCCTTTGAGTAGGTGGGGGCCTGACCCTAACGGGACCCATCAGTAGACTGACCAGGACCTGATACAGAATGATGAGTTGGACCAATCAAATGACACCTTTGGACATTAAGAGACCAAAGAGGAATTGCTAGTATGCTGTGGTCATTGTGCTGAAAGTTAGAGCTTTTGTGCTGTGTGGAGCTTGGAGCAAGAAGGTGGAGGGTTGTCAGCAAGTTAGCTATGTGGGGACAGAAATGGAGTAAGCAGAGGGGTAAGGACAGGAGGATAGAGGTGACTCATGCAGGGAGGTAGGGATGCCGTGAGAGCCAGGCCCACAGGGATGGACAGACACCCCTGCCTATACTGTGATCCTGCCCAGAGCTGTGTGAGATTAGGAGTGTGGACGCTGTGAGATGCCTGAGCTCAAACCCCAGCTCCTCCACTCGCTGGTTATGTAAGCTCGACAAATTCTTAACCTCTCCGTGCCTCAGTTTACTCACCTGCAAAATGGGAATAAGACTAGTAACCATCTCACAAGTTGCTGTGCGAATTCAAGGGTGGATCACTCTTCTTTGCAGGTGAAAGAACCAGACTAAAGCAAGCTTTTGAGCAGAGACCTTGACTTCTTAGCTAATTCTTGTTCTTAAGAAGCAAAAGGAAACTTGCTGTCACCATGAAGGTGATCAATCAGACTGGTTTGGCAGGGTTTCCTAGGATGGACGGACTTCATTCCTTTTGAAATGTGGACTCTCTCTCTCAACTAGTCTCAAAAAATTCAGAAAAAGGAGAGAGGTATGCCCCACTGATTTATGTTAGGCAATAGCTCAAGAGTTACAGCAGAAATTATATAAGTACATGACAATGTGCAGAAGACACTCAGTACTAACAATACTACTGAGTTAAAGTACTAACATACTAAGTGCCAAGATATTAAGTACCAGCATATAAAGTAGTTTATCCTTCTATTAGTTCAAAGTAAGTAGTTATTTTGGTAACAAAGGCCAATATGTTCTCTGGTGTGCTTTGGGCTGGTGACCACACACACGCACACACACACACTCTGCTGGGAGGAGACGGAAGAGGTAGAGTGGGAGAACTAGGGAGGACACAGAGTCTATGGCCAGGCTAGAACAGGATTCCCTAAATCAGAGTTCCAGAAAGGTCCTCACTACTCTTCATTAACTATTAATAAACAGTTCAGAGTCCACTCAGATGGCCTTTATATCTAAGGACAAATGACGTGGTGATGGTTGGCAGGAAACTGTCTATTTCCCTTGCACTGAGTCCAGTTTTCTTCCTTTTATTTATTTGACACAGAATCTCGCTCTCTTGCCTGGGCTACAGTGTGGTGGCATCAGCCTAGCTCACAGCAACCTCAATCTCCTGGGCTCAGGCTATCTTCCTGCCTCAGCCTCTCAAGTAGCTGGGACTACAGGCATGTGCCACCATGCCCAGCTAATTTTTTTTCTATTTTTAGTTGCCCAGCTAATTTTTTTTTTCCATTTTTAGCAGACACAGGGTCTCACTCTTGCTCAGGCTGGTCTCCAACTCCTGAGCTCAAGCAATCCTCCCGCCTCAGCCTCCCAGATTGCTAGGATTACAGGTGTGAGCCACTGCTTCTTCCATATATTTATAAAAAAAAAAAATTATTAAGGGGCAGGTACAGTGGCTCACACCAAATCCTGTGCTTTTTAGATAAAGCTGGTATTAGATTGAGGTCTTCTAATTCCAAATACAAACTGTTTCAAACTACTAAAAGTCCAGCTAATTTTCTGCAACTCAGAAGAAGTACAGCATACTAAATTAAGAAGGCAAAAAGAAAAAAAAGAAAAAGAAAAACCAGCATAATTAAAGAAACCAAATTACTTACCATTCACGATCACCAGGATTAATGGCAACTAATGCTCCTCTATCCCAAATCCTGTCAAATTTGCCAATATTTGTTCTGCCAGAAAGAAAGAGGAAAAAATGCAACATTTTATGAAAAAAAAAAATCCAATCTTCAACAGAATGAACCATGCTCTCCATGGTGCATGCTGGTACTCCACTTTTGTACTGGTACTCCACAATTGTCAAGGAATTAAGATCACATGTCTGCTTTTCCTCATCACGTCCATAAAGATGTCTTGACCTGGATGTGAGGAGTGTCTACCTCCTCATGGTTGTAGGAGCCTGAGGCAGCAGCCTCCCCACTCTGATAACGACTTGGAAGCATGGATGAGGAACAAATGTGTGACAATGTGTGACGACTCTGCCCCTCCCAGCCCCTGGCTCCTGTATCAGAGACTTTCAGGAGATCTCGCTTCCCTCTGCACCTCGAAATTCATTTCTGTTGCAGGCCCCGGTGCAAGGTAGAAGACATTGTCTTACTCTCTCTTCCTTTTTCTCTACCTGCCTTGGGACACAGTAATGTTTCCCATCGCTGGGGAGCTATCTAAGGACAAACATGCTAAGTGTGCAGACAGCTAGGCTATAATAAAAACAACTGCAGAGCAGAGACTCAAATCAATGATTTGTGGATGTTACACAAAGGGATGGGAGTGACGAAAACACCCCCACCCACACCGCCTAGCGAGCACTCGAATTTTTAAAAGTACAGCTGTAGTGTTCCGTCCTACCTGGGAAGATCAAAAATGCTGCAACAGTACAATGAAATGTTCCCTGAAGAACTCTGTAATGAAACAATGAAAACAATGTTTTCTACTTACTTAGGAGATACTTGAATGGTCAAGGTGCCCATTCAAGGGCCCAAGCAAAGCTAAGGTGTTCGGGAGAGAATGTTTATTGAACATAATTAAAGTGAATAATTTTACTTGTTTACTTTTTTTCTTTTAAAACCCGTGTGGGATTCTTTCGGGTCAACTCACAGAGGAAGATCTTAGACAGGGTAACCCTGAAGATGAGTTAGCTATTATTCGTTTCAGAGCTTGCTATGAAATTTTAGCAATGTCTCCTTGAGCAGATCCTAATATTTTGATTCTGCTAAAGTTAAATCTGCAGATCAAGCAATCACCAGGAAGGCTGATATACATAGGCCAGATATGTTAAGTTATTCATGAAACACGCACTTTATTTCCTGAGCATCCAGTAGACAGGACACCTATCCTGGGTTCTAGATAGTGGATGTGAACTCAACACAGTCTCTGACTGCAGGGAGGACAGCCTGGAGCGGAGAGGTGTGGGCACAGAGAAACACCGGGATATAAAATGGCCTGTACTGTTATGGTTGTGTATCCGAGAACCATGTGAACCCAGAAGACACAGCAGAAGCCTGCCTGCAAGCAGCGGGGAAGGCTGAACCATAGTTGGCTTTATTTTATTATTATTTTTTGAGACACAGTCTCACTTTGTTGCCCAGGCTACAGTGAGTGTCGTGGCATCAGCCTAGCTCACAGCAACCTCGAACACTCCTGGTCTCAAGCAACCCTGCTGCCTCAGCCTCCCGAGTAGCTGGGACTACAGGCATGCGCCACCATGCCCGGCTAATTTTTTTCTATATATATTAGTTGGCCAATTAATTTCTTTCTATTTTTAGTAGAGACGGGGTCTCGCTCTTGCTCAGGCTGGTTTTGAACTCCTGACCTTGAGCAATCTGCCCGCCTCAGCCTCCCAGAATGCTAGGATTACAGGCGTGAGCCACCGCGCCTGGCCCATAGTTGGCTTTTAAAAGGGTGTCCTGGTGCATCTGCTGATGCGTCCAGGAGGTGGGCTGCAGGTGCACCCAGGGGGAGCAACATGACACAGACTTGAGCAGTCTGGGAGCGGGCATGAATGGCAGGGTAGGAAAGGTGCATCAGGACATCAGATCGCTGGATTTTATTCTGAAATAAGGCACCCACACAGGTTAAAAGCAGAGGAGGAAAGGGAGCCAGCCTGGGAGCACTGTGGGTCAGCCCAGACAGGGGTGGGCCTGGAGGCAGGAGAACAGCTGGTAGATTTCAACTTAGCCTGAAACTGGGATCACTAGGGAGCTTTACACCATATTGATGCCAGGGCCCCACTCCTGGAGATTCTTGCTGAATTGGGCTGAGGTGAGACCTTTGCTTTGGAAATTTTTATAAGACCCACAGATGATTTGAAATGTGCAGCCATGGCTGGGAACTGCTGTTCCAAGACAAGTCTGGAAGTAGGACTAGCCTCTTTGGACTGAATAAACTCCTTGGATTTTTAAAAATGATTTAGGAATGGGGTGGGAGGAAGCTATAAAATAAGGTACTATCAAGCTTCCTACTGATCTGAGCAATTAATTTCATTATCTAAAAAAGAGTACTCTGTGAGACTGAATATCCAAATGGACGATGGCCAGACCCTAGATTGGGGGTCCCCAACCTTTTTGGCACCAGGGATCGGTTTCAAGGAAGAAAATTTTTCCATGGATGGTGTCGGGTGCAGGCAAAGCTCAGGCGGTGATGTCAGCGATGGGGATTGGCTGTAAATACAGATGAAGCTTTGTGTGCTCGCCCTATGCTCACCTCCCGCTGTGCGGCCTGGTTCCTAACAGGCCATAGGCTGGCACTGCAACCCTAGGTGGCAACAGAACTCTGACCCACAACCTCTGCAGCAACTGGCCTGGGAAGCCAAATCACAACTTCTGCAGTGACTTGGCAAATGACTGCCAGCTTCCCTGGTTTTTACCACCACCCGAGTTCTAATTCAGGACCAACTAGAGACAGGCAAATATGCCCCCATAACCAATCATATAGGATGCCCTGTTTCTAGTTGCCCACCTCCAGCTTCCCCATGCCAATAGCCCCCTATCAGCATACACCTGACTGTTGCTTTTGCCCACTGCAAAGCTTTCCCGCCCCCCTGCCTGCCTGTGGGTCTCTGCCAAACACAAATGGCTGACTCTCTCTGAACACACAGCCTCTGCTTGTCTCATTGGGGTGGTATATATTTATTTCCACATTATTACCCCAAACTGGTGAGGCAGTTACACTGGATCATTCTGGTCATCGGTTGAAGACAACTCCCAGACTTACAATTTCTGGCCCAAACACCACCCTGTGCTTCAGAGACGAAAAACCTTCGTCAAGCCACAGGTGCTTTAAACTCAGCATCTTCAGAAGAACGCTCATTTTCTCTGCCCTTCAACTTGCTTCTCCTGCATTTGCTACCATCCAACCAGTCATCTGAGGTGGAAACGTGAACCTATCACTCCTCTGGTTCCCCACTCAATTAGCCACAAAACTCTATTGGTTTGACATCATAAACATTGCTTTAATCCATCTTATACACTCTATATGCCCCATTCTTCAGGCCTTTGTCATCTCCTTCCTGGACCACTGCCCAAAGACTGCTACCTGGTCTCTCTGCCAGGAGGCTACTTGCCTTCAAATTACTTCCCATAAAGGGAACTTATCTCAAAAGTAAATCTGGCCGTGTTATGCTCCTATGTAAAACCCCGCTGTGCGGTATGAAGTACTCACTTCCCAGGGCATCTGAGACCACGGACATGAGCCCTGCCTGTCTCCAGTCTCACCTGTCACCACACTGCAGGAAGCACCCCCAGCCAGCACTGGGTAACACTGTTCCCCATGTCTTTACACTTAGCTTCCTGTACTACAAAGAGCTTCATCCCTGTTTCTCTTCTCTCCTAAGCTACGAGATTCTTTTAGGGTAGGGACTATGTTATCTTTATCTCTTCAGTGTCTTAATCAGAGTCTGGAATATGATAGGTTCTCAAAAAATACGTTAGAGAAAAACCAAACAAACCCAAAAACAGGAATACAGAGAGACTCTGACCTCAGCTTTTATACATATTAATATAATGTCTAGGTATGTGATAGAGAGAAGCCCTCTGACACCTGTGTAATACCCTCATTTACTGAGAAAAAACTTTTCTGTGGGGGCATGAAAACAATTTGTTACCCAAACCAAAACAAACCTTGAATATTTTGGCTCCAGGAATTTCTGTGATTGGTTCTTCCGAGTAAGAAAGATTCTGCTCTGTAAAAAATTCTCGTATCCCAAGTTCACTGATTTCTACACCAATTACACTGTGTCCCAAGTCTGCAAACCTGCATAAAACCATACATTTACACTTAATTTTTTTTTCAAATTCAGTACTAAATAGAGGGGTATACCCCATAAACATACATTTTCCTTAATTCTCTATTTTTTTTTTTAATTTAAAGAATTTTTTTAGGCCGGGCGCGGTGGCTCAAGCCTGTAATCCTAGCTCTCTGGGAGGCCGAGGTGGGCGGATCATTTGAGCTCAGGAGTTCGAGACCAGCCTGAGCAAGAGCGAGACCCCATCTCTACTATAAATAGAAAGAAATTAATTGGCCAACTAATATATAGAGAAAAAATTAGCCGGGCATGGTGGCACATGCCTGTAGTCCCAGCTACTTGGGAGGCTGAGGCAGCAGGATTGCTTGAGCCCAGGAGTTTGAGGTTGCTGTGAGCTAGGCTGACGCCATGGCACTCACTCTAGCCTGGGCAATAAAGTGAGACTCTGTCTCAAAAAAAAAAAAAAAGAATTTTTTTAGATACAGGGTCTCACTCTGTGTAGCCTTGAACTCCTGGGCTCAAGGGATCCTCCTATTTTGGCCTCCTGAACAGCTGGGACTGCAGGTGTGTATCACCAAGACTGGCTAATTAAAAAAATAAAAATCTTTTGTACAGACAGGGTCTTGATACATTGCCCAGGCTGGCCTCAAACTCTTGGCCTCACACACTAGGATAACAGATGTGAGCCACACCTGGCCACATTTTCCTTAATTTTAAGTGATTTATATGAATTTAGGCTCACGGGGTTTCAAAGAACATGTAGGAAAGTGGATCTATATATTTCAAATCTCACTTTATGTGGAATTCTGAAATATTGATTTATATGACCCGAGGAAAAAATAAAAATTTGGAAAATTATATCTTAAAATATTGACTAATACAAATGCATCTGACAAGGAGAAATGCTTTCAATTTCCCTAAATAAACGTTGTCCATTAAAATGTTCTGCAATGATGAAAATGTCTGTATCTGTGCTGTCCAACACAACACCCATCAATCAATCATATTGGCTATTGAGTACTTGACATATGGCTAATCTGACTGAAGAATTGAATTTTAAATTTTCTTTTAGTTTAAGTAGCCACATGTGGCTAGTAGCTACCGTATTAGAGCAGACAGCTCTAAGACATTGGTATCCAACCAAAAAAAAAAAAAAAAAAAGTAGCTGGGTGTGGGGGCACACACCTGCAGTCCTAGCTACTTGGGAAGCTGAGGCAGGAGGATCGCTTAAACCCAGGAGTTCGAGATTATAGTAAGCTATGATTGTGCCACTGCACTGCAGCCTAGGTGACAGAGTAAGACCTGGTCTCTAAAAAGAAAAAACAATTACCAGGCTGATGGGGAAAATGAGAGTTAGGTTACAACATTAAAAAAGTCAGTGCCACATTAAAAAGAAAAAAGACAGGAATCTAACAACAGTTTTGCACATGGTAAATGGTTAAGAAATAAATACTAAATGTGGCACTTTACCTTGAAAAAGATCTAAAGTTTACTTGTAGAACTGTCTGTTGGAAGGGCTGCAGTTTGAGAGTCATTATGAAGTGATGGAAGGAGGGGTTTTGGAAATCAAATGTTAAATTGTATAATAATAACAGCTGTGGATTGGAGAGGTTTATAGCACCTGAGGTAAACTGATGTAGCTGGGAGGTGTTTCAATTATGTGCACGTGTGCATTTTGTCTATTCACACATGGCTTAGTTCAGTTGAGTGTAGTTTTCTGCTTTTCACCTACAGCTTTTTGCAGACGAAATCACACACAAAGGTGAAATTCACTTCATGCTCAAATTGTTCCAAATTGAGTTAGAATTAAATTCATAGTTTCAAAACAAGAGATACAGCAGGACTGATTGTACCTATCATCTCCTTAAGAGTACAAGCTTTCAATGTGGGCAGAACACGAACTGTTCTAAATGAAATATCTTAATAACTTACCTGTCGTATTTCCTAGGAAATCTGTAAGCTAACATACAGGGAATATATTTTTATTCTTCATACATTTTTTTGTAAGTTATAAAAGGTAAACAAAAAGCTATTCAAATTGACTGCATGCATTTTTATTTCCTGTTTGACATATGGAAAAATGAAGCATAGCCTACTATAGCCTGGCATAAGAAAAAAAGCAAAACAAAACAAAAGACAAAATCTGAAATATCTTAAACATTTCATCTTAATGCTTTTTTGCATTAGCTCATGGTCAGTTTATCTATTCACATCTAATGTTTGTATAGACCTCAATGTATAGATTAGTTACATCAATAAAAAAACCCTCTAATACAGTAACTTACATGCAATTACAGTAGCTCAGTTCTGATATTTTTATTACAGATGGCTTCAGACCCAAAATATTCAACAATCATATTTAACTGGCTATTTCATCATATTATTTTCCTTATGTTGCCTCAATACCTCTGCTAGAGCTACGCTATTACCATTTATGACAGCACTGTAAGACAATCTGTTTAACAGAGTTAGTATTTTTCTTGTAAGTGGTTTCCAAAGTAACTTTCTCTTCTGATTCTGTGGTTAAGATATAGGTCTAATAATACAGCGTAAATGTTCTCAATTTCTTGGCTACACTTGAATCTTAAGCCCAAAGAGCTATTGAACAAGTACTCTCAGCTACAAGTTGAGGAAGTGTGAGCTGGCTGCAAAAATTCCACCATCTCTACTCGAAAAATCAACTCCAAATGCATGCATGCATGCTCTGTGAGTCAGTCACCAATATTTATATAGGGAATGGAATATTTTTAAGTTACTATACTTTGTATTTACTAACCTTTTCCATACATCCTTTTTTCTTTCCTGCTTCGTGTTCAAAGTTCTCAACATTCAAGCTTATAAATGAATACATATCTTGGCAGGTATGACTGTGTCTGCAGATTATCACGACAACAGAGTTATGCATAGAGAATGATTTCGAGGTTTGTGACTTTAGGGTAACCCATAGTAATAGTGGCTTGTTATTTAACATGAACTCTCTTTGTAGAGATTTACTCACAAGGAATACTTTCTTCGTCACTGGTTTTGTGCTCCAAGGGGGAGGGGAGAGTTGAACTATAAACACTGTCCTGCCAAAAAATTGTAATTCATTTTGAATATTTCTGTCTGCTGCCATTTCAAATATCTGAAATTAACTTCGCTAAATTCCTAAACTACCTACAAAAACTGAACCGCACACAAAAATCCAGGAAATGTAAGAGGGAAGGCGGGATTTTCTCCCCCATGGTTCCAAACTAATTCTTTTTCTTTAAAACTCAATACAGAAAGACTAGGTCACACCTGTTTCTGCTCCATTTCTTACTGTTGAGAATATTACCTCCCATTGTGTACCCATCATGAATAGTCTACTAAAAATAAGGAATCCCTGTGCATTTCAATGAGAACAGACTTTTTAATCCACATCCTGTTAAACATTCACCTGAAGAATTCATCATTGTGACAAGAGAGAATATTAATTATTATCTGCTCATACCATTTCATCTCAACTGCTTTTCCGCAAAGAGGAAAAAATACCCTCAGTCCACTCTCGCCTTTAAGAAAAGTATCCAAATACTTCTTTAATAGCCTGGAAAGGAAAAAAATCAGTTGTTTTTTGGGGGGTTTCAGTCAGCCTAACGCACAGAGGAAAGAACAGTTGCATGATACTAAGCTCTTTTCATGCCCTGTCGCACTTAAAATTCCCAACAACCTTAACAAATATATTAATGATTATAATCTCCAGTTTACATATGAAGAAATAGGAAGAACACTATTCCTTTTCAACATAAAGAATTGGAGGCATAAACTTTGCTTGAACATCTGCTATATGTATAAACACGCAGGATCAGTACATAGATGCTGCAGGGGATGTTAAAAAATTACATTTTTCATAAATCTAAGATGCCATCAGTTTTAAGTTACACCATTATTTATACACTGTGGGCAGAAAAGACACTGTCAATTAAACTGTTACATGCCACAGATGTGCTGTGGCACTAAAATGTGAAAAATTAAAATGTGTACCTTAAAATCAGTCAAATAATGTATATCTATATTATTTCTATCTCAAAGTCAGTTTCTCATAGAGCACTTCTCTGTTATTAATATGCACCAAACACTTCTTACTGATGTCCTTGTTCTTGATGAAATGCAATTTTGCGGTTCACCCACTTGTCTTGCCATTCTTCCAGAGTTAGTCCTTGGTTTTTCTGTACCTCAGTATCAGGGTACTCTTTAATATCAAGCAAAGTTTTTGTATTATCCATAGTTTTGTAGGTATCCTTGTCTCACAAGGATATGTCTCCAAGGCCTAAATGGAAAACATTTGCAATGTTATCATTTCAAGGGCATCACAATTCTATTGATGAATTAATTAAACATCTATTACCCTTATTATCCTTAGCAGTATGGCTTTTAAAGACATTTCAACATCCAATGAAAAGACATACAAAAAATTACTTTTCACTGAGGATAGTGGTAGAAACATATCTCATAATAGACATTAGGAAAGATCTTTAAATCAATTATATCTTAACATTAGAATAAAAGGGCTTGACTTAAGTGAAAAAAGCAGGGGAGGGGACAAAAAATAAACAGGCATTTCACAGTTTATAATTGTCATAAGCTTAGGATGTTTTCTAGTATCTTACTTCCTCTTTAATTTTTGAATTTCTTTTAATATTTACTTCTTAATTTTATCTATGTTATAATACACACAATGTAAAGAATTCAACAGGTGGCATTTTGGCCAGGCTCACACCTGTAATCCTAACACTCTGTGAGGCCGAGGCGGGCAGATCACTTGAGCTCAGGAGTTCGAGACCAGCCTGAGCAAGAGTGAGATATTGTCTCTACTAAAAAAAAAAAAAAAAAAGAAAGAAATTAGCTGGACAACTAAAATATATATATATAAAAAAATTAGCTGGGCATGGTGGCACATACCTGTAATCCCAGCTACTCAGAAGGCTGAGGCAGTAGGATTGCTTGAGCCCAGGAGTTTGAGGTTGCTGTGAGCTAGGCTGACACCACAGCACTCTAGCCAGGGCAACAAAGAGAGACTCTGTATCAAAAAACAAAAAAAGAGTTCAACAGATTTGTTTTGAAATTAGTGGTCTCCATTCCCAAAGAGAGAAGACACCATCTTTAACTCTTGTAGGTGAATCTTGAAATCCAACTGCCTCTATATCTCAAATTAGCATGCTCATTTTGTATATTCTTGATTTTTCACTTCTAGGTAGCACCTAGCACTCTTTCAACTTCCTGACACATACACATATACCACCTTCTCATCTTTCCTATCCTTCCAATGTAGTCATAGCATGTTTTGATTAAATATTTGGGGTGCACATTATTATGACTAGGTAAATGCTATTCACAGCTAAGCCATGTAGTATTCTATGATGACTTTGCCTTTTCCATACAACTTTTTAATGCTGTAGTTAATAACTGTCTTGCTTTCTCATTTATAACATTTCTATGTACTTGTTACTAACTCAACTCTAAACTCTGCCAATTGTGTCAACCTCCTATCAATGTACTCTCAATCTCTTTAGTCATCAGATATTTAATCAATATCATCTTCTTAGAGAAAACTCCTGACTTCTGGTAGACACCTAGCACTCTGAGATGTCTTTGATGATCATGATCATCATCCTGGAAATATCCTTTTTGCCTGATCTCCAGTTTCCTTTATCCCACATTTTCCTCTTTTTTTTTTTTTTTGCCAGCACCCTTATATTGGTAAAACACAACCTCCAGCAGCTTCCTGAGAAAGAGTACAAGGGAGAAATTTTCTGTGACTTTGCATGTATAAAATGTCTTTACTATTTACCATCTTTGACGTATAGTTCTGCTGGGTATAGAATTCTTGGTGAAAAGCCATTTTCTCTCCCAATTTTGAAGGAATTGCTAGAATGTCTTCTGCCTTCCAGAGTTATTGCTTAAGTTCAAAGACATTCTGATCCTGATATTTTCCACATGGCAATTACTTTCTCTCTCAAAGCTTTTCTTTGCCCCTAGTTTTTATAATTTCGTAATTCTATGCCTAATTTTGGGTTTATTTACATCTATTTGGCCAAGTTCTTTAAATTTAGAAGTGCATATCCTTTAATTCTGGAAAAAAATCTTGAATAATTCAGATGATGATTTATGTCCCACTGTTTTTTTTCTCTTTCTCTTTCTAGGACCCCTATGATTTGTCTATATAACTTCCTGACTTTGTATTACAAATTTTTCATTTTATCTGTTTTCCATCTCTTCATCTTTTTGCCCTATTTTCTGAGAGATTATCTAAATTCTTATCTATCTACCTTTCTGTTTTTTCCTTTCTGCTAATCAAGTCTTTAATTTTCAGGAGCTCCTTTTTGTTCTCTGATGTTCTCTTTTTATATTATTCTGTTCTTATTTCATGGATATAATATTTTTTCTTATTTATCTATCTATAATATTTTCTCTTATTTACTGACATGTCACTTTTTCTATCGGTTTCTTTTGGCCTATATCTTTCAGATTATAGAATTTCCTCAAATGCCTCACAATTCTCATTATCTGTTCATATTTAAGAGCAGGTACCAAAATGCTGAGTGGAAGGTTAAGAATGTGAATGGGGTTTATTGACTTTAAGCTTTACTGTAGGATGATGTGAGTGGATTTCATTTGGAAACCTAGATGTGATTGTCTTCATTTTCTTTGGGTGGTCAGACTTTTCATAGATGGATCTCCCAATTCCTGGGGCCACTGTTTTATACTTTCATGAGAAAAGGAGGATAGAAGTAAGGGAAGGTCCCAGCATTCAGTCTGCCTGTGTTCAGTTAATTCTTCTATTTTCAGTATAGTAGTCCCATCCTCAACTGTGTATGTCTTCTCTGTCCAGAGGCTCTTTGTTTTACCCTCTAGAGAGAATAAAATCCCACAGCCTGCTGGTGTGGTGAGGGACAGACACCTGATTGCAAGAAGTTGAGAAAGGAATCTGGGGATTTAGCTTTTCTTAACCAGAATTTCAAGCAATCCTTCTTGTGTCAACCACACCTTTTCATTTCATGACAGTACCTGTTGCTGCTAATCTTGAGCATTTAGGGATTTTGCAAAACAAAATGGGTTGCTCATTGACTTTCCTCATTGCTGGTTTAGAATTCAGCTTTCTTGAATTAGTAAAATTCTTTCTCACTTGTCTATCTGCCTTCTAGATTCCAAAATGTTATTGGTTTTGTCTCCTCTCCTGTCTTCTCTATCCTAGTGGTTTATGCCTTAAAAAAATATCCTGTTATTGTTATAAGGAGGGAGCAAAAGTAGATGCATAGGTTCAATGTCCTATCTCTACTCCACAAATTTGTATTTTCAAACAAATTTTTATAGCTTCTTTTTTGCATAAGAAAAAGATATGTAAATATAACTGCAGATCTATCTGAATCTATCTTCCCTCTATGTATGAGGAAAATGCCTGTCCTTTCAATGTGAACTTTGCAATATTAAAGACTATATAAAACATCATAATTCTAACATTCCCTTTAAATTAGTGAAACTAGATCTCTCTTTGAGAAAGAAAGAAACACTAATTTAGTTTGGATTATGCTAGTATGCTATTATTGACACATCTAATGTAATGATTAACCCATGAATCAGCAAACATTACATAGAAGCAGGTATTTCAAGAAAAGTTCTCCTTTTGTCATGAAATTTGGCCTTTGTATGCTTAGGATTTAGGGAGAAAGCATTTCTTTCATTACTGGGAACATGCATTCACTTCTCAGAAAACCTGTTAGCAAATGGCTTTTGCTAAGACCCTAATGATGTCAGCAGGTGACTATCAGTTTTTTGAGAGGTCAATGAGAATATCTGTATAATATACTGGGAAAAAGAAGAGCAAAAGAGAGTTGTAGTTTGCCCATCCTAATTTTCAGCCAGAAATTCTGGAACCTAAACTAGGGGCTTCATAAAGCAGTTCTCTACGTAAAATAAAGGGATGCATAATCTTTTCTCAGAAAGCCACCACAACCTGGAATTGCACACCTCTAAACCTTTCATACAAACTTGAAATAACCGTATAATATCATTAATATAAACTTAATCACTTCTTAGCTGTTCTAGCAGTCATTTCTGGAGAAACAAAAAGTTTCTGTGATACAGTAAAAGTGCACATCACAAGAATCAGGGAAGGTAAATTTCACAATAATGCCTAATCAAAATTGCTAATAAGCTCCTGTGGTCTCCTAAGTTCTCAGGTTGTTCTGGTATCCTTATCCACCTTTTAAAAAAAAATTCTGCTTTAGTTTTATTTTTAAATTTCATTAAAGAGTAACTTCCGTAAGGTGCACAAATCTTAAAAGAGGATGGCTCAGTGAATTTTTTACGTATGCACACATCTGTGTGAGCACCACAGAGCAAGACAGAATATTTACAGCATTTCAGGTGCCCACCTTCCCAGAGCATCGCTATTTGGCCGTGCTTCTCTTTTCCTAAAAATCGCGAGTCCACAGCAATGCTTTGGAGCCACTTTAGATCATGGGCTCAGAGAGGTCATTCACTGCTCGACCTCGTGATTCCCTGTGACCGCTTCTGCTCGCTGAGTCCCACTTCAGAGCGCGCATCGCGCGGCTGTCCACGCAGGTTATAGGACCCCGGTTCCCAGGAATCCTACCCCAAGCCCACAGACTCCCAGCAAGCCGTTCCACTGCTCCCCCGCACCCTCCGTGCGCCCCGGGGAGCCTACCTGGCTCACCGCCGGCCGCCGACCGCTGCCTCCAGCGCGGGAGCCCCAGCCCCGCCCCCAGCCCCGCCCCCGCACGCAGACCGCGCCCCCTCCCCTGCGCCCGGTGTGCGCGCAGCGGCGGAAATGGGCAGGGCGGGGCGAGCGCCGCGGCTAAAGCGAAGGCGGGGCCCCTGCTCCTCCCTGGGCTCGCCGGCTCCTCCCACCCCGGGTCACGCCGTGACAGGGGCGGAAGCGGCGGCGGCCGAGCAGGGGCTGCGGCTCGCTGCGCGGATCCTGCCGTCCCGTGCGCGCGGCGCGCGGCTCCGGAGAGGCGCCCGCAGTCCCCGGCGGCGCGCGCCGCCTCGCCGGCGCTCGGAGGTGGAGGGCCCGCGACTCCGGGGGCGGGCGTGGGGGCGGTGGCGGATTTCGGGTGACAGCGCTGCACAAAGCGGCTTGGCCGGGGGTGCAAGCCCTGCTTCTCCCCCTGTGCAGCGTCCCTCGAGCGGGTGGGAGGTGGGCGAGTGCCCGGGGGGCTGGTACCTCATGCCCCGGATTGGAAGAAGGTGTGGGGTGGGGATCCCTGCCTGAGGAAAGGGGAATTCCCGGGCTGGGGCGTTGGGGCGACAGGGTTCCCCGGTCGGTCGCGGTGTTGGGGGGTCTCCTAACCACCCTGCAACGTTTCCTTCACAGCGCTGCCTTTTCCCCGAGACTCCTTGCACCCCTTCAGCGCTGAGGTGAGCCCCGGGGCTGTTGCTTCTCCCACTTTGGAGAAGACGCGAAAAAGCTTTTCGGAAAGCGGGGCGGCTGCAGCTGGCTGCGTGAGCGTTGGGGCTCCCTCCCGGGGCTGTCAGAGCCCGGTTCCTCGGGCGGGCGCCTGCCGGGGGAACCCCGCGGTCTGGGAGGAGGAACTCCCTCGCGTGTCCTTCCAGCCGGTAGGGTGCGGCGAGGAGCCCGCACAGCCTCGCAGGTGTAGTAACTCTGGCATCGCCGCCGCCGCGCTGCGAGAGTTGATGAGCATTGCCAGGTTGCTGAGGTAACTCCTCTGGGATTGGAGACCTGGAGGGGGTGGCCCGATTACGGTCGCTGTTAGTCTACAGCCTGGCAGCTGGCAGGTGAAAGGGGAAGGAAGAAGCAGGCCCAGTTGTAGAAAGTTGGGGTTCAGTGGTCTGGAACGCAGCCAGATACAGGCCCAGTCTTCCCCTGGGTGAGCTTGCAGGGACTCTAGAGACCCCCTCGAGTTGGGGGGATTCCTCACTCCACATACACACGCGGGACTCAAGGCTTTGGCCAGTTTTGTTTTGTGTTTTTAAATCTATTTTTAGCGGCAGAAAGGTGAGTGGGAGGGGAGGTTTCTTCAGGAGGGACATGAGAAAATTACCGTCAATAATTAATTGTCTTCCAGGCAGAGAAAGTAGTCAACAGAAGACATCCAAAGCAATTGGGGATTCAATATTAAATTATTGAGCTACATATTTAATATTGAATAATTCAATATTGAATTATTGTACGGGATCCATATTTCTGAAAATTTGATTATAGTGTGGCAGTAATAAGGTGCTAGTCCTGGCTTATGTTAAATGTCCCAAAGGGACATTCCTGTTTCTGTTGTGCCCAAGGAAGTTTCTAGTAGTTTGTTCTATTTTTAGAAATTGTGCTGACTCCACTAATTTTTATTCTAACCTGAAGTCCATTTGATTCATATGTGTGTGAATTTTGTGAGTATGTTTTAAGAAAATCTTTCTGAATAAGCTGCTTCAGGAACACCTGGGAATTATTAAAATACAAATCTACATACTGATATATTCGTTTAAATATACCAAAAAACCCTCAATTTTTTCTTTTATTACATTAAAAGAAAACTAAAGGGAAATTTAAAATGAGGAATACATATGCTAATAAGATTGAACATGAAACAAATTGATTATATTTAGTTAGGTATGTTTATTAATTTGAAAAATCAGATGGGAAAACACTTTTGGGGTACTAGTTTGTTTTAATGTCGTTTTGGTCAGTATTTCTAAGTTTGTATCAAAGCACAGTAAGTTTAGTTTTTCCCACTTAAATTTTTTTTCCTTCATTTTAAGACTCAAGGACCCAGCAACTGGAAATAGAGAAATTACATTAAGTGCCAACAAGGATGGAGGCACATAACCCTCAATTGTATAACTAAAGGTGAAAATGTGCTACCTTAAAAACCTTCAGTCAGAGCCCAGTAAAAAACAAACAAAAAACCCCCTTAAATCAGATTTAATAATGGCTTTTATAGCTAATGTTTTCATATTATCTTTAAACTTTTCTGGAATTATATTCTTATTGAATTAAGTATATATTTTCCAGTATGCAATTAGATTAAAATTCTTAATGACACTTCTGGAAACTATGCTTTCTTTTGAGAATGCACGCCTTCCTAGATGACAGGGTCAAATGTTGTATGAACCTAGGCCGATTTAATTTAGGTTTCTAACGCCACACTGGATTTCATATATTTTTACTACAATCCTTACATATCCTATACATTTACAAATACTATGTATATTTACATACACTATGTGGTTCATTTTATGAATAATGTGGGATATGTTTTATACGTAACTGCGATTTATGTATTTATGTGAGAATTCATATTTACATATGTATATGAAAAGATTTATTAGATTGGACAGCCTTTTGAAAATATAAATGGGATCCAGAAAGCCTTCTTTGGGTATAGCAATTATAGATAGATAGTACTTTTAACATTATTAGTGCTTTATTCAACAGTGTGATGGATGCTGTAGAACTAAATGACAATTTAATGCTTAAAGGACTATAATACATTTCAGAATATGTAGGGTGTATATGTTCACAGCCAATGTAATATTTATTGGTTCTGAGAAAGTAAAGACTAAGTTGAAGGAAAATCACCCATAACATCGATGTCAAGATTTTTCAAAGTCAATGTAGACGGCAAAATGAGTTTTTCCACATGATGTTAATAATCCATGAAAAATAATATTATGAATGTTAATATAACTCACAAATATGAAACAATAGGATTACAAGCTACTCAAAGATTTTCTAAGATATGTGTGGAATTTTTGTTTTATGGTACCAATTTTCCACTTTCAAATTCTTTATCTGTAGGTATATCCTATTTTTCATCTATCACTTTTTGTGTGTGTGTGTGTACTGAATATGATGGATAAGGGGAGGAGATGAATGATAATTACAGATTTTATATATTGTTGAGTATGGACTTAAGCATTTTTCATTCCTTATTTAATTGAAACAAATTGTAGTATCTCTTATCTTTCCTGGTTTCTTTGTGTTATTTCTCATATAGACTTTGATTCTTAATGTTTATTTAATCATGGTGTTATTGGACTAGTTTGAGAACTCCTAACATTTTTCCAGTAAGAGATACCAGTGCTTCTATCTAATTTAGATTCATATATCCAATAGTGACTAGAAAGTGTTCCTGATATTTACGTGTGAAGTTTTAAGGAAGGAATGAGTTCTTTTTAAAGTATACTGAGAGGTCAAAATACAGGAACTGCTAAGAAGATACAGTAAGATGGAGAAGAGCACAACAGACAAAAACTAGGTGTTTTTCTTCATTGGATTTTGCAAACACTAGTGTAATTTATTGATCATGTGTGGTATGTTTCTCATTTTTATATTTTTAAGTGTACATACTACTAATGGAAAATATTGAGTACTTATAATATTCCAGTCCTGATGCTTTAAATAGGTTATCTTGTTTAATCTTCTTATCAATGCTAAAGTATACTCTTACTGTGCCCATTTTATATGTGAGAACACTGAGGCTTAGAGAGGTTAAGTAATTTGAAGATGGTGGCGTAATACTCAGGCAGTCTAACTATAGCACATACACTTCTAGCTACTAAACTGCATTATAACTTTGCTCCAGGCTGGTGAAAACATTATCAGATGTTAATATTTATGGTTTAATTTTTTTTTATGGCAGATTTCTAATACAATGGCAACCCCACGGGGGAGGACAAAGAAAAGAGCATCTTTTGATCATTCTCCAGATAGCCTTCCTTTGAGGAGCTCCGGTAGGCAGGTATTACTCATTTGTTCATTCAATGTACCTTTTTTTTGAACACACAGAATTATTATGATTGGTACTGGAGAGTAGAAGTTGAAAAGATGCAACTCCAGTGCTCAGGTTGCTTGCAGTCTAGTGGAAAAATTCACAATACAGTCATAATACAATGTGATAAAGTGATAGAATGTAGAAAATAGCTTATCTGGCGCAAAGCAACTGCAAGTATAAAGGCATAGCATGTGAATCAGCATGAGGTGTTCAGAGAATTGCAGTTGTATGGTTGTTTCCAGAACATGAGGCCGGGGCCACATCATGGATATCATTCATAGGAATTTGGACCTCAGCTTCTAGTTGGTTGGGTTTGATTGGAGGATTGCTTTTTTGTGTTGGAGGGCTTTTTTGGTAGGGCTTTTATTTTTTTATAAGAAAAAATGGAAGGACAGAGTAATTCTTTAGAATTTATCTAATTTGTTATCAACAGTACTGAGGGTATAACTTCTCTAAAGAAAAAATATTTAATTTGGGAATGACTGTTGTTTATTTTGAGTGTCACTTTTTCCTAAGAAGGGCTCCCCTGAATTTGAATTCTCTACTCAGATACCTATCATTAGGAATTACTTGCACAGAGCAGTTGCAAGGATATTGCTGTATTGTCCACCCCTAACCTACTGCCAGGATGTTCTCGACCTTCACATTTAGTACTTCTCACATGGATGTGATTTTAGTAGTGAACCTTCTGCCACCTTCAACCCTGCTCATTCTGGTGAAATTTTAACCTCAGTTGGTTCTCCCTCAGGCGAAGAAGAAAGCAATAGAGACAACAGATGAGGATGAGGATGGAGGGTCAGAGAAGAAGTACAGGAAATGTGAAAAGGCAGGCTGTACAGCAACATGTCCTGTGTGCTTTGCAAGTGCTTCTGAAAGGTCTGTTTAGATGGTGTGTCTTGGCATCGTGTTTCTGTCCATGAGAACATTCCTTGTGGGAACATCATCCTTGAAGATAGTTTTCCTAAAGATAGATATAGATTCTGTAAGTCATCTAATAATAGAGACATTGCCCAGGCATTCTATACGCACCACACCCTCCTCGACACCCTCCCCGTTATACTTCACTCACTGGGAGAGACTGACTGTACCCGTATCAACTTTGCAATACAGTGTCCTCACATCCAGCCAATCATAGCTGTACCTCTCCTGGGGGTTGAGGGTGGGATGGTGTGGAGTGGTGAGACAGTAGAAAGAACCCATTAGCTCCCTGTAGAGACCAACATGTGTTTACTTTTCACTGTGTTTTCTTCCTCATGAAACATACCTCCTCTTCCCACATACACATATAGGTCTCATAGACACTGTGTAGCTAACTGCAGTCTTGCCATTTTTATTGGAGTGACACAGGTATGACTTTTATTTTTCCTCAGAGAAAAATCTTCAATTAAGGCTTAAGATTCAATAAAACCTGGAAAACATATTCTGTTTGTTTTTAAACACAAAGACAAAGTTGTGGTAGTGGTCATGTCATGCTGGCATGATTTTTCATTCTCTTGCTATATTATCAGCTCTTTGACAGGTTATGTTTGTCAGATTGCCTGTTTGATTACAGCTGGCCAGATTCCTTTTCTATTCAATACTGGGCCAGATATTATTACTAGAGACTTCACTTCTCTCCTTCACACACATGTAGCTTGCAGCAAGTGCAGTGGCATCTGTCATTTTGTGTCATAAAACCCTATGATTGCTCCAAGGAGCCTTGCTTGCTAAGACTTCTAAGCCCCAGGCAGCCAGCTAGGTTAGGTACCACTGGTCTAAGTCCTTATAGCCTCACCATGTATTATTATCTATCAGTCATCCATTCTAGCTTCCCCTGTTTTTTTTTTTTTTTTTTTTCAAATTATCCCATTGTTAGCTTGTAGCTGTTAGAAAGTCTAAGTGGAGATAATGCAAAATGGGTGCATAGGAGGTGCTTGCTAAATGTTTTTTAAAAAGAGAGTAGAAATATTTATTCACTACCAAAGCTACATGTTTTCACTATTTTCAGATGTGCCAAAAATGGCTACACATCCCGATGGTATCACCTTTCTTGTGGGGAACATTTCTGTAATGAATGCTTTGATCATTACTACAGAAGGTATGTTCATTAATCGTTTGAGGTTTCTGTGGAGAAGGGGGTAGTTGAGGTGGTCAGATGTTTAAGTTCCTAGGCTTACTGAAATTATTTGACTGTTTCAGCCGTGACTATAATTTTGACCAGAACTTTGCTGTAGTTTTGCTTGGGTACACAGTCAGGGCTCAAAAAATATCTGCCACAAGACAGTTGTTTTCCTTAGTCTGCAAGTCTAAAATCCAGGTAATTCAACATAGTATAAAGGAAGAAACTAAAGTCTTACCACCAGTCAGTGATAGATGCTGGAAAAATCTAGGAGCTGTTGATTCTGTTTTATTGTTCTCAGTTTCATTGATTTATGCTCTAATTTTTATTATCTCTGCTTGCTTTAGGTTTAATTTTCTTTTTTCTCTAGTTTCCTAAGTTGGAAGCTTAAATTACTGATTTTAGATCATCTTTTCCAGTACATACATTTTTTTTTATTATTTTTTATTATAAATCCTTAAAGACTTTACAGGCTGAACAGTACATACATTTTAATGCTATAAATTTCCCTCTGACTTATATTCTATAAATTTTGATAACTTTTATTTTCATTGTGCTCAAAATATTAATTTCCATTGAGTCTTCCTCTTTGACCCATAGATTATTTAGAAATAAATTTTTAATTTCCAAATATTTGGGACATCTCCAATAAGTTTTCTGTTATTGATTTCTAGTTTAATTCCGTAATGGTTTGAGAATATACTTTTTATGATTTCTGTATTTTAAGTTTGTCAAGGTTTGCTTTATGGCGCATAGTGCCATGTATCTTGGTGACTGTCTCATGTGCAGTGGAGAAAAATGTGTATTCTGTTGTCAGATGGAATGATCTATAAATATCAAATAGATCAAGTTGATTGATAGTGCAGTTCAAGTCATATATATCCTTCTGATTTTATTCCTACATGATCTTTCAATTACTAGGAGAGGTATCTTAAAGTCTACAATTATAATTGTCTCTTGAAGTTAACAACTATAATATAGATTTGTCTTTTTTCCTTTCAGTTCTATAAATTTTTACCTCATGTATTTTTAATCTCTATTGTTAGTACATTTTACATCTAGCATTGTTATGGCTTCCCTGAAAACTGACCTCTGTATGTAATATCCCTTATCTTGTTATCCCTGATAACAATCCTTGTTCAAATTAATATGGCTGTTTCAATTATCTTTTCATTAGTGTTAGCACGATAACATTCTCCATTTCTTTACTTTTAATCTTTCTATTTTGTATTTGCAGTAGATTTCTTGTATACAGCATACAGGTTTTTGTTTTATTTATTTTGTAGAGACAGGGTCTCTGGATGTTGCCCAGGCTTGTCTCAAAGTTGGGGCCTCAAGCGATCCTCCCACCTTGGCCTGCCAAAGTGCTGGAATTACAGGCATGGGGCCAAAAAAAAAAATTTATATATATATATATATATATATATAAAATATCTTTTTAAAATAATCCTATGTCCTTATTAGTTTTACATACTGAAGCTGACAAGAATGTACCCCTTCTGACAGCCTGGTTTTTAGATGACATTATAACTTCTCCTTTCCTTATATACAAGGCTAGATAAGTCCTTTATATAAGATTTACTAACCTGCCTCCTATTTTGAAAACCTGATTACTTATAGATAGCTTGATGTATTTTTTTTGTTGTTTTTCAGTCATAAGGATGGGTATGACAAATATACTACATGGAAAAAAATATGGACTAGCAACGGCAAAACTGAACCTAGTCCCAAAGCTTTCATGGCAGATCAGCAACTCCCCTACTGGGTAAGAATGATGTTCTCTTCATCTGTAAAGCATTTGTGGAGCTAAATATAAGAGGAATGGATGAAAACACCAATATGTAGGAAATCTTTCTTTTATTACATTTGTTCTTTCTATGACTATTAAAGCCAAAAATTATTTTTTTTTGGTGGAAAGCTTAGATAATTCAACATAATATAAAAAAGGAAACTAAAGTCTCACCACCAGTCAGTGATAGCCATTGCTGAGCTTGGTACATAATTTTATGGTCTTCTTTTCTGTACATAGTTTTTGTTTGCTTAAACACAATTTCATGCTTTATATATATATATATCATAATTAGGTTTAAAATTAGACTTCAGATATAATTTTGCTTAATTAGGCTTTATATTCATTTTTCATTTAGCTATTCTTTGAAAATAATTTTTATGATTGTATATGCCATACAAATATACCACCATTTAATAAATGATATGCTAATATTTTGAATATTATGAGTAATTCTTTGTTTTTTTAGTTTTTGAGACAGAGTCTCACTTTGTTGCCCAGGCTAGAGTGAATGCCGTGGCGTCAGCCTAGCTCACAGCAACCTCAAACTCCTGGGCTCAAGTCATCCTCCTGCCTCAGCCTTCCAAGTAGCTGGGACTATAGGCATGTGCCATGACACCCAGCTAATTTTTTCTGTTTTTAGTAAAGATGGGGTCTTGCTGTTGCTCTTGCTCAAGCTGCTCTCAAACTCCAGACCTCAGGCAGTCTTCCTGCCTCGGCCTCCCAGAGTGCTAGGATTACAGGCATGAGCCACTGCGCCTGGCCAAATTAACCATTTTAAAGTGTACAATTCAATGGCACTTAGTATATTCACAGTGTTATGCAATCACTACCTCTATCTAATTCCAAAGTATTATTATCACCTACAAAGGAGCCCTACTTCTCCCTCTCTCCAGTCCCTGGTACTATTAATACTAATCTTCCTTATGGATTTGCTTATTATGGATGTTTCATATGAATGGAATCATGCATTATGTGACCTTTCATGTCTGACCATTTTTACTTAACATTATGTTTTTGTGGTTCATCTACATCATAGCATGTGTCAGTATTTCATTCTTTTTTATGGGCGATTAATACTCCGTGGGGTGGATATGTCACATTTTGTTTGCCCATTCATCTATTGATGAACATTTGGTTCATTTCAGCCTTTTAGTTATTATGAATAGTGCTGCTGTGAACATTCATATACAAATATTTGAAATAACTGTTTCCAATTCTTTTGGTTTTATACCTAGAAATGGAATTGCTGGATCTTATGATAATTCTATGTTTAACTATTTGAGAGGCTTCCAAACTCTTCTATAGATGCTGTGCCATTTTTCATTCTTTTCTCTAGCATATGAGGATTTGGTTTCCTCCACATCCTCATCAACCCTAGCCATTCTATTGGGTTTAAAGTGGTATCTCATTTGGTTTTAATTTGCGTGTCTCTCATAGACAACAACACTTTTCATGTTGTTTGTAGTCGTAGAAATGTTCATTTGTACATCGTTGGAGAAATGTCTGTTCACATCTTTTGCCCATTTTTAAGTTGAGTTTGTCTTTTTGTTGTTGAGTTGTAAGAATTTTAAATATATTTTGGATACTAAACCCTTATTAGATCTGTGATTTGCAAATGTTTTCTCTTATAGGTTGTCTTTTTACTTTGGGTAGTGTCCTTTGTACAGAGTTTTTAATTTTGATGAAGTTGCATTTATCCCATTTTTTTTTCTTGTGTTACGGGTGCTTTTGGTTTTGTAGCTAAGATTCCATTTCCAAATTCAAGGTCATAAAGATTTACCCCTTTGTTTTCTTCTAAGAGTTTTAGTGTTTTAGTGCTGACTTTTAGGTATTTGATTCATTTTGAGTTAATTTTTATGTGTGTGTCTTCACACATATGTGTATATGTCTTTACACATACACAAAAATTATATAGGGGGTCTGACTTAATTCTTTTGCGTGTGAATATATCTGCACACCTTTTAAAAATAAACTTTTTATTTTGGGATAATTTTAAATTTACAGAAAGTTTGCTAAGATAGTACAGAAAGTTTCCATAGATTCTTCACCCACTTTCCCCTAATGTTATCATCTTACATACCATGATTATTTGTCAAATTAAGAAATTAACATTGGCACAGTACCACATTATACACTTTATTTGGATTCCATCAGTTTTTTCACTAATATTCTTTTACTATTCCAGCATCCAGCCAAGCATACCACATTGCATTTAGTGTGCATACTTTTTGACTAATGAACTAAATTTAACTCTGATTGTTTCTTTAGGTTATGAAGGGAAAATCTTCCTGACAACTGCACTGAGATCCCCTTCGCACTGAGCTAGTATTTAATCAGAAATTACCCTAATGGAATAAAAGTGGATTTTATGGGTGGTGGCGATGTAAGGGGGAGAGAAATATAGGATTGCTAAAAGGTTGGAGAGGATGACAAAGTGGTGGAGGATATAAATGGTAACTGATGATTAGCCAACTTGTTGATCGTGATTTATTATTTCCCATCTAGGTGCAGTGTACAAAACCCGAGTGTAGAAAATGGAGGCAGCTTACCAAGGAAATCCAGCTTACTCCACAGATAGCAAGGACTTACCGATGCAGTATGAAACCAAATACTACTGTTAAGGTATGATCTCTCTTCGTTTTCCATTAGAAGTAGTTGATACATTCATGTAGTTGTCAGTAAATATGAATGGTATATGTTTTTCATTTATTGCATTAATTATTGTGTCAGGGTTGTATTGGTGAGCATGTAACAGAACCTCAACTATAATGGCTTAACCAATTAAGGGTTTTACTTTTTTGTCATTACAAGCAATTTGGAAGTAGGCTGTCCAGTACTGACGAAGACAAGTACTGACAAGTTGCCCAAGGAAGTCTCCTCCTAGTTTCTAGTCCAGCCACCTTTCTTTTATCTTTCATCCTTAAGGCCATAAGGTGGTTGCTGCACCACCAGCCATTGTATCCAAATTCTAATCAGAAAAGAAAGGAAGGACAAAGGGCAAGAAGGGTACCAGCTGAGTCCATCCCTTTTTTATTTGGGACACAGGAGCTTTCCTGGAAGTTCCAGTGGTACATTTCTACTGAAATCTCCTTGGCCAGAACAGAATCATGCAGCTACTCTGAATTACAGTGAGAACAAAGGAAGAAAATATTTTATAATTGAGCATGTTGCAAAACCAAACCAAACTAGGATCCTAGTAGTAAGGATCAAGGGATGAATAGATATGTTTGGCAATTAGGACTCAGCCATGGTTTGTTTAATGTGACCTTTTTGAAATGTGGCAATTACTTAATGTTTAAAACTATAATTGTTTTAGTGTGTTAATACTATACAAATGTTGCTCATACCTACAATGCATTAAAGAATGTTAGGAATCATTGTAATCTCTAGGAAAAAAATACTTTGTTTTTAACCCTTTGCACTCGGATGTAAGTGTGACTTGACACGGTTAGCAAAAATTATGGAGGTTAAAATTACTCTTTGAATGTATCAATAATTTGAAATATAAAAAAATCCAAATAAATAAGTTTGTATGAAAAGAAACTCCAGTTTTTTATTCTACTGCCACGCTTGTAAAATCTGGGGTATTTAAAAGATTAAATCCCAAGTAGAATAAAGGAATCGAGAAAAAAGCAAGTGAGTGCAAAGGGTTAAAAATTGAGATATAATTCACATACCATAAAATTCACCCTTTTAAAGGATACAATTCAGGCCAGTTGCCTGAATTACAGTGGCTCACACCTGTAATCCTGGCACTCTGGGAGGCTGAGGCAGGAGGATTGCTTGAGCTCAGGAGTTCAAGACCAGCAAAAGCAAGACCCCGTCTCTACTAAAAATACAAAAATTAGCTGAGTGTGGTGGCACACACTTGTAGTCCCAGCTAGTCCGGAGGCTAAAGCAAGAGAGTCACTTGAGCCCGTGAGTTTGAGGTTGCAGTGACCTACGATGATGTCACTTCACTCTACCCAGGGTGACAGAGCAAGACTCTGTCTCAAAAAATAAAAAATATATATATGATTCTGTGGTTTGTAGTATAGGTTGAACTGATACAGAAATCTGAAATGCTCTAAAATCTGAAACTTTTTGAGTGCTAACATGATAATGCAAAGGAAATGCTCATTGGAACATTTCACATTTTCAGAATAGGGATACTCAACCGGTAAGAATATTGTAAATATTCCAAAATC
Organism: Mirza zaza; assembly: GCA_008750895.1. Classification (NCBI taxonomy): domain Eukaryota; kingdom Metazoa; phylum Chordata; class Mammalia; order Primates; family Cheirogaleidae; genus Mirza; species Mirza zaza. The sequence continues at coordinate 35,867 of VSMD01123546.1, forward strand.
TGAAATCTAGAAACACTGCTAGTCACAAGCATTTTGGATAAGGGAAACTCAATGTGTATATTCCCCAAAGCTTGGGATTTAAAATACAAGCAGTATTAAAGCAATACATAATATTATAAAAAAACATTAGAAGATTTTGTAAAGTGAAATGATGAAAAAAAGTATGAACATTTAGGAGTTAGATTTTTTTTTGTTTTAAATATTACATGAATCTCAGGATTTAAAAATAGTAAATTGAATGTATGTATAAATATATACATACATAATATACAAATAAAAAATGAAAGTCCTCCTTAACTGCTTTAATAGGTTACCCTTCTTTACAAGTCATTAATCCTACTAGAACTTTTAAAAATGCATTTGATCACATCTTTATGGTAGGTACTTTTTAAAGGTTATTGATGTGAATATCCAAACTACTTTTTAAAGGTTTAAAGACCTATATAGTTCAGAGTGATTACTATATCAAAACCTTACCTGCATTGAGTGGGAGTGTTTTTAACAGATGTTCAAATTGCATATTTTTGTTATTATGATATGATTACATACTGTAATTACATGCACAGATCTTAAATGAGTCTCGTTGAGTTTAGGAAAATATCTATAATGAGTAGCCTGTGTGCCAATCAAGATATACAATGTTTCTGTCACCCTAAAACATTCCAGTTATTTGCTCCCCTCAGAGACAAACTGCTTTTCCCCATAAATTAGTTTTGCCTGCTCTTCCACTTCATAAAAATGGAATCAGCCAATGTAAACTCTTCAGTGATGGTTTCTTTCACTGAGTAAAAATGTTTTTGGGATTCATTCATGTTGTTATATGGATTAGTAGTTTCATTTTATTGCTGTGTATTCCATCGTATGTATGTACCACAATTTGTTTAACCATCCTTCTATTGAAGGATGATGCTTGTATTGTTTTAAACTTTTTGCTATTATGAATAAAATTTTAGTGACTATTCGGTGCAAGTGTTTTTGTAGACCTATCTATGTATTCATTTCTTATGAGTAAATGCACAAGAGTTGAATTGATGAGTCATATGGTACGTTTATTTAACATTTATGAAACTGCCGAACTGTTTTCCATAGTTGTTGAACCAAATTACATTTCGTAGTGTTACTTTTTTTTCTTTAATTATAGCCATTCCAGTGGGTAGGTACTGGTATCTCACTGTGGTGTTAGTTTGCATTTCTCAGATAGATAACTAGTGATCCTGAGCATATTTTCATGTGATTATTGGCCATTCATAGTATGGGAAGTTTCTTTGGAAAGTTTTTTTTTTTAATTAGGGCTGTCTTACTGATTTGTAGTTCTTTATGTAGTCTAGTCTGGATATGAGTATGTAAGTATGTATTTTGAATCTTTTTTCCCAGTCCATGTTAAGCCTTTTCTAAATAGGTCTTTTTTTAGGACCTTTTGATTTTGAAGCCTACTTTCTGCATTTTTCAGAAATGTAGAACTTTTTGTGTCTTTTTGAGAAACCATTGGCTACCTTTCACCTTGTAAAAATATTCTGTATTTTCTTTACAGTTTTAGCCTTTACATTTATTTAGGTCACTATCTCTTTAATTTTTAGTTTTGATGTAAAGGATAGGCTAAGATTCAAGCTTTTTCCATACAAGGCTAGGTGCAGTGGCTCATGCCTGTAATGCTAGCACTTTGGCAGGCTGAGGAGAGAGTATTGCTTGAGGCCAGGAGTTTGAGACTAGCGTGGGCAACATAGTGAGACCCCATCTCTACAAAAAATAGAAAAATCAGCTGGGTATGATGGCATGTGCCTGTGGTCCCAGGTACTTGGGAGGATGAAGCAGGAGAATCACTTGAGCTTGGAGTTTGAGGTTGCAGTGAGCTATGATGATGCCATTGCTCTCCTACTAGGGTGACAGAGTGAGACCCTGTCTCCAAAACAATGTTTGTTTCCATACAGATATTTAGTTGTTCATTACCATTTGTTGAGAAGACTATTCCCATTGAATTATCTTGGCACCATTATAAAAAATCTGTTGACCATGTCTGTAGGTCTGTTTCTGGACCCCATTCCGTTGATCTTTGTTTATCTTGATTCAATGCTATACTGTCATGATTATTGTATCTTTATAGTAAGTCTTAAAATCAGGTGATGTAAGTTCCTCTAACTTTGTTTTTCTTTTTCAACATTGTTTTGTCTAGTCTAGGTCTTTTATATTTCCATATAAGTTTTATCATCTTGTTAGTGTCTACTAAAAAGCCTCTTGGTTTTTGAATGGAATGCATTGTGTCTATAGATCATTTGGTGGAGAATTGAATCTTTACATTTTTCAAACTTCTAAGGGGTTGGCAAATGATGGCTCATGGGCCAAATCTGGACCACACCTGTTTTTGTAAATAAAATTTTATTGGAAGACAACCATGCTCCTCTTTATGTAGTGTCTGTGGCTGTTTTCATGCCACAGTGACAGAGTTGTTGTGACAAAGCCTAGACTATTTGTTATCTGGTTCTTTACAGAAGATGTTTCCTGACTCCTCTTTTGACTCATGGGCATAGTGTATCTCTCCATCTTTTCATGATTCTTTAATTTCTCCCAACAATATTTTCTAAGTTTTCACTGAGGTTGTCTTTTATGCCTTTTGTTAAATTTATTTCTAGATTTGTTTTCTGTAATTGTAAGTAGAATTTATTTTTAACTCCATTTTAAGTTGTTCATTGTTGCAATTATATAGATAAACAATTGATTTTTGTATATTGACCTCATACACAGAGACTTTGTTGACTTATTAAGTTTCATAGAACTTTTTGTAGATTCCTTTGGGCTATCTACAAAACCAGACATATAATCATGGCTGTCTACCAACTTTTCTTTTTGCTCTGTGTCTTGCCTTATTACATTGGCCAGAACCACCAGTGACAGTATTCTCTATGGAAGTGGTGAGAGCAGACATCCTTGCCTTGTTCCTGACTTTAAGAGGAATGTGTTCAGTATCTGTTATTATGTACAGTGTTGGCGGTAGCTTTTGGCAGATGCCTTTTATGAGATCGGACAAGTTCCTTTTCCTAGTTTGCTGAGAGTGTTTTGTTACAAATGGATGTTGGATTTTGTCTAATACTTTTGCTGAATCTTATGATCATGTATTTTTTTCTCCTTTAATCTGTTAATGTGGTGAATCACATCAGTTTGGAAATATTGAAGCAGTGTTGCATTCCTGAGGGGAAAAGTCCCACTTGTTCTTAGTGTATTATCCTTTTTCTATATTACCAGATTTGATTATATTTCTGTTAAAAATTTTTGTGTCTGTGTTCATGATGGATACTTTGTCACTTTGCTTTCTTGTAATACTCTTATCAGGTTCTGCTTTCAGAGTTATGCTGGCTCCATAAAACAATAGGGAATTATATCCTCCTTTCAGTTTTGTTAGTTTTTTGTATTAGGTTGATATTATTTCTTTTTTAGTATTTGGTTGAATTCACTAATAAAGCAATTTGGGCCAATAGTTTTTCTTGTAAGAAGTTTAGAAATTACAGATTCAATTTCTTTAATAAATATGTGGCCATTTAGGTGGTTTATGACTTCTGTCCATTTTGAAAGATTGTGTTTTTCAAGGAAGTCACCGTTTTCATCTACGTTGTCAAATTGTTAAAGTTGTTTGCACTGTTCCTTTATTCTCCTTTTAGTGTCGGTGGGCTCTGTGTTGGTATCCCTTTTATTCCCTGATGTTAGTAATTTGGGAGTGCGGGATGGAAAGCCCAGCCTGGGACCAGGTGTCTGGAATTGGTAAGACATGTTCTAAAGTCTTTCACTTTAGCTCTTGATTGATTCTCAAGCTCAACTTTTGAGAGTAGAAGTCCTCTCTGAAGGGTAGAAAAGGAAAAAATGGGAGGGGGCTATCAACAAGGGGATGGGTGAGTCCTTTCCAGGATGAGTGGCTGCCGTGATGGGAACTGGAATCTGAGTAATGAAGGCACCACACGCTTGTGAGGTGGAGTGGAACACATCCAGCTAGCAGGAACAATGCCTTGGTTGCACTGACCTTAACTAGCGCCTGTGCCCCTGATTACTTCTCAAAGAAAAGTAGACTCAATAGCCGTCATCATAATGTTAAAGGGGAGGTCAGCCAAGCAGGCCAAAAAAAACCAGATTATTTTAATAGATTGTATCTTTCGAGCCATTTTCACGTAACCTATTTATGCAATGATTTTTAGTCCAGGCAATTATTTTAAAAAGATTTTGGATAACTCGTGCAATAATATTGTTATTTAATACTAGGTATGATTTTACATTTTGTTCTGTGCTTTGACTAAACTGTAATTTGGAGTTATCCATAATCTCTCTTTTAAACCTGCTGGTAATTGAATATACAACTTTGACTTTATCTCTATGAATTGTTCAAACTATCCATGTGCCTTTTTTTATTTGTTAGAATTTTTCTTTGGGTGGTAGTTGTCATTTTCGGTTTCTCCAATTTAAGTAGTTTTCCAAAACTCTAAGGTTTTCTTTAGAATGTTTTTAGACAAATGATATGGGTATAGGTTCATAACTGAAAAATTCAAGCAGTATAGAAAAGAACAAAGATGACTGCATGAATTTTTTTAGTCATCTCTATGAAATAACCACCATGAGTAAAACTCATTCAAGAATATTCCTGCATGTAAACAGGGAGAAGGCCTGGTTGACAAATAGCTTCCTATTAAGGAATAGTATTGTACATATTGGGTTTTTTGTAAAAAGATTGAGTTTAATATAACATCAATTTAAAATAAGAAAAAGAGGCCAAAATGAAATAAAATTGCTGAACATAAAATATTTCTTCAGTCCAAGAAATATTAGTTTTTTAAAACTCCCTAAAACGTTGAGAAAATATGAGAATGACAAGAAGTTGGAATCACTCTAACTTTAAAAAAAAAAAACTTGTTTCATTTTTAGATGATATTAATGGATACCCTGCTATGAAATCAGATAAAAGTAAATTACATTACACTTTAGCCTACCTCTCAGGAAAAGGGTTCTTGTTAGGGTTTTTTTTTTAGTGTGTCAGAGATTATACTAATTATTTTCTATAACAATATTCCCTTACTTTCACCTCTATATTAATGTGGATTTACTACTCTCTACAGTTTCTCTTATCTTAGTTCCTTTTATCCTAAGTTTCTTATTTTGATTTGTTACCTTGTTGGCTGTATTTTAACATCAAGTATTTTTTTTTTCCTGAGAGAGTCTCAGAGATATCAGATTCCTTAAGTTTTTGAAAACTTAATTGCTTGTCTCTCTTCCCACCTCACCTTAAATAGTTGAAGCCTTTATGATCTCCTTAAATTCCAGCTCCTAAGGATTATATCACATCTCTTTAATCTTCCCCCCATCACCCTCCTTTGAGACCCCTCCAACCAGTCTGAATTGATTACCATTTATAACTTTTTTTTTCTGATATGGCATCTTGCTCTGACTCCTGGCCTAGAATACAGTGATGCCATCATAGCTTACTGCAACCTCAAACTCTTGGGCTCAAGCAATCCTCCTGTCTCAGCCTACCCACCCTCTAGCTGGGACTGCAGGCATGTGCCACCACACCTGGCTAATTTTAAGATTTTTTTGTGCAGACAGGGTCTCAAACACCTTGCCTCAAATGGTCCTCCTGCCTTGGCCTCTCAAAGTTCTAGGATTACAGGTGTCAGCCACCATGCCCGGCCATAACTTGAACTTCTGAAATATTAAAATTTAAATGATGTTTATTGACCCAGGATTATTTTGTTTTTCAGTTTAATATGCTGTCAGGGACAAAGCTGGGGAAGGTTTATTTGTGGAACAACATGAAAGAGAACAGTAGCGAACTACACACACTGTTCTGGATCTTCGTCATGTGATATACCTTAAAGATGCTTCCATATCAGTACATAAAGATCTCTTCTTTATCTTTAATGACTGTCTAATACATAGTAGACTGAACGGATGTCCCGTGCTTAATTAAGGACCATCGAAGGTCATTTAGGTGATTTTTAAATGCTTATTAGTGATAGGGCTTCAGGGAATAGATTTGTATCTACTATTTTTTAATATAATTTGTAGGTTCAATTCTTGGAAATAAAATTCAGTGTCAAAGGGTATATACCAGTTTTTACATGAAATAATTTATAGACACAAAAAGATGTATAACTTGTATGTAAGGCATAAAGAATTAAAGCAAACATGCTACACTGTACCTACCGTCCAGTTTAAGAAACAGAGCACTTCCAATGTTTTGGAGCTCCCAGTGTGTGCCTCAATAGTTACTCCCTGTCTTTTCCCTGCTGGGGCAAACAGCATTCTGAATTTTGTATTTGTTATTCCCTTGCTTTTTGTTAGAGTTAATAACATATTTCTGAAACCCTAAATATTAAATTTTGCCTGTTTTTGTACTGGTTTTAAATTGTATCATCATTACTTGTGTTCCTCTCTAACTTGCTCTTTTCATTCAACATTGAGGTTTTTGAGAGACATGCATGTTGATGCATAAACCTCTGCTTTGTTAATTTTCCCTGCTGGGTAGTAGTACATTGTGTGAATCTACTTCAGTGTATCTTTACTGGGGTTCATGAACATAATGGTTGTTTCTAGTTTTTGTCTGTTACATACAGTGCTGCTGTGAGCATTCTTGCCCTGCAAGTACAGCTATTTCTTTGAAATAGATTCCAAGGACGAGAATTACTAGGTCATACGGTACACCTAAATCTTCAGTTTATTTAGGTACCTTTTCTTAGTGAAGCATAACCTTTGAACAGAAAATGCACAAATCAAAATGCACAGCTCAGTGAATTTTCACCAAGTGTTCATTGAGCTATGTCCCAGTAAAGACATAGAGCACTCTCCAGCCCCTCAAAAGCCCCCTGGGTCCACTTCTAGTCACAGCCTCTATCCCTTCTTCTCCAGAGTAGCTGCCTGCTTTTCTGACTTACAAAACTATTGATTTTTTTTTTTTTGCTTGCTTTTGAATTTTATGTAAATGGAATCATGTGGTCTGGCTTCTTTGGCTCAATATAGTATTTGTGAGATGCGTCCACATTGTGATGTATAGCTGTATTTCATTCTCGTTGCTGTGTAGTGTGCCAGTGTTTGACTGTATGACTTAGGTATCCATTCTACTGTTGCTGAACTTTTGAGTTGTTAGCTTTTTTCTACTACTAACAATGCTCCTTTGAACTTTTTTTTTTGTTTTTTGGAGTCAGAGTCTCACTCTGTTGCTCAGTCTTGAGTGCCATGGCATCAGCCTAGTTCCCAGAAACCTCAAATTCCTGGGCTCACGTGATCCTCCTGCCTCAGCCTCCCAAGTAGCTGGGACTACAGGCATGCGCCACCATGCCTGGCTAATTTTTCTATTTTTAGTTGTCTGGCTAATTTCATTTTATTTTTAGTAGAGACAGGGTCTTGCTCTTGCTGAGGCTGGTCTTGAGCTCCTGACCTCAAGTGATCCTTCCACCTCAGCCTTCCAGAGTGCTAGGACTACAGGCATGAGCCACCACGACCGGCCTGAACATTTTTTAATACTTCTATTAGGGTACTGTACAAGGGTCTCTCTAGGAAATATGTCAAGGTTAGAATTGCTCAGTACATCATATGTATTTTTGGTTATACAAGATAATGCAAATTGTGCATTTAAGCTGTTCATATTTTATCATATTGCTGTCTGTAGTTGTTATATTCCTTTATATTTCCACTAGAAACATCTTTTAAGAGTACCTATCTCTACACACCCTCACTTATACAGTATTTTATCAAAACATTTTTTCTTTGCTTGTCTAATAGGTTAAAAGGGGTCTTGGTAAATTGACACATAAGATTAAATCAAGGTAAATTGACACTTAATATTATATTTTATAAATAAAGCTAATTAAAACTTGGTTTTCTTTTTGCAGCCTGAGACCTTAGATCATTGTTCCCTCCCAGAGGATCTAGTAAGTATTTCTGCATATTCCGGATTGGGGTTAATTGCGCCTTCAATAAGTACTATACGTAAATGACAATAACAGTTTTATGAGTTTCTTTCTCTTTATTTGGTTGTTGATCAAAGACTTTTTAATCTAAAGTAACTAAATTACGAAAATGCTAGCAATAGTAGTATTGTGGGTGATCCTACCCCTACAACTTAAAAAAAAAGTAAAGTGGTATGGCTTTACGTTAAAAGGAAATAAATAGGAAGACACTGCTCCCCTGCCTTGCTTGAGGGATCAGACTTGCTATACTTGTTTTTCAAGGATGCCTTTGTGACCTCTTCTCTACTTGACTCCTTCTAAGAAAAGAACAAGAGGGCCATAATTTGGTTGTCTTGGCCTGGATTCAGCTGCAGGAGTGTTTCTGTGCATTCTGACCTCAGCCTGACTGCTCTGTCCTGGCCATGCCTAGATGCGAAGGGGGAACAGGACCCCAGATGGCAAAGCCTCCTCACACTTCCTGCGTCTTCATAAAACTTTGCTACCTGAGTTTACAAACTTCCATTTACCATGTAACCAGAGCCAGTAGCTGTTTCAGAAAACGATTTTTAAAATTCTGGGTTTCTGAGTTTCTAAAATTCTGAGTCATTCTGATTTTCAGTGATTTAGGATTATGAATTTGTGGTTGTTCTAGATGTGTGAAACTCAGGGACTATGCTGGATTTTCAGGCAAAGAGAGAATTGACACCTGGCAAATCTACCTTGAATTCATTCTGTTATATGAAGGGGTATGTGTATGTATATGTGTGTGTGTATATATACACATTTTTTTCCTTTGGTTTTCAGAATCTATTCTACCTCTATATGCACGTTTTTAATAATAGATTGTACCCTCAATCCACAATAACGTGGTGGCCCAAATAATTTCTGGATTTGGTGTAAAAAGGATGAGATTTTATAAAGGAAAAATAACTTTAAATATAATACTCATCGTTCTGCCCCTAATATTGAGACTGTTCTGCACCCAGAAGAATATGAATTTTAGGACAGAGGCGATATTCATGGGATATAAGAACTTAAAATATTTGGGAGAGTCCCTGGATATTCATCTGCCAGTTACTTATTTTTGTGTTCAGTTAAAAAGTCAGGAACAGGTCTATAGCCATAATCATTTACCTTTTTTTTTATTCCTATGGATTATAGGGTCACTTTTAAAGAAGTTTCTAAATGGGTGTGTAGGTTTCCTAGGGCTGCTGTAACAAGTTACTACAACCTGGTTGACGTAAAACAACAGAAATGTATTCTCCCACAGTTCTGGAGGCCAGAAGTCCAAAATCAAGGTGTTGGCAGGTTGGCAGGGCTGTGCTCCCTCTGTAGGCCCCAAGGAGAATCCTCCCTTATCTATTCCAGCTTCTGGTGGTTGCCAGCAATTTATAGCCTTCCTTAGCTTATAGATTTTTTTTGTTTGTTTTTTTGAGACAGAGTCTCGCTTTGTTGCCCAGGCTAGAGTGAGTGCCATTGTGTCAGCCTAGCTCACAGCAACCTCAAACTCCTGGGCTCGAGCAATCCTGCTGCCTCAGCCTCAGCTGGGACTACAGGCATGTGCCACCATGCCCGGATAATTTTTTCTATATATATTAGTTGGCCAATTAATTTCTTTGTATTTATAGTGGAGACGGGGGTCTCGCTCTTGCTCAGGCTGGTTTTGAACTCCTGACCTCGAGCAGTCTGCCCGCCTCTGCCTCCCAGAGTGCTAGGATTATAGGCGTGAGCCACCGCACCTGGCCCTTCCTTGGCTTATAGACACACCACTCTGATTTCTGCCTCTGTCATCACTTGGCCACCTTCCCTGTGTGTCTCCCCTGACTCTGTGTCTCTTCTCTTCTTATAAAGACACCAATCATAGTGAATTTAGGCCTCTCTCTGTTCCAGAATGACCTCATCCTAACTAATTACATCAGCACAGATTTTATTTCCAAATAAAGTCACATTCTTAGGTTCCAGGTAGGCATGAATTTTTGGGGAACACCAATCCAGTCCACTGCGTATTTGATTAAATATGCTAATGGATTGACTGCATAAGGCATCATTTCTTCAATGGCATATGTATTAAAGATGAGAGTGAGATTTTTGATGGCATATTGACAGAATTCTAGCCAGGTGTCCAGGAATGGTGACTAGCAAGAGCAAATGCTAATTTATTAAATAATCATTGTTTTGAGTTTCTCCCACGATAATGCAGAGGCTGGGTTGGAGTGCCCTCAGGTGGGCTTCTAGGGAAAAGAAAGACTAGAGGCTGGGTGGGTGCCTCATACCTGTAATCCTAGCATTCTGGGAGGCCCAGGCAGGAGGATCGCTTGAAGTCAGGTGTTCGAGACCAGCCTGAGCAAGAGTGAGACCCCATCTCTACTAAAAAACAGAAAAAAAATATCTTGGCAACTAAAAATATTAAAAAATTAGCTGGGCGCAGTCCCACCTACTTGGGAGACTGAGGCAGGAAGATCGCAAGAGCCCAGGAGTTTGAGGTTGCAGTGAGCTAGGTTGATGCCACTACACTCTAGCATGGGCAACAGAGCGAGATTCCGTCCCAAAAAAAAAAAAAAGACTAGAAAGAAGTGGCAAGATGGCAGGACCTTTCTTCGGTCTTGACTCAATTTGCCCACTCTGCTATGTGACCCAGGAAATAGAAAAGAATGGGAAGACTCCTTATGTTTTTTAAGGCACCAACCTTCTGCCCTCTATATGGTTCCTTCAGAGTATCAGGGGCTGAATTCTGTTTACTCTTTCCTTGGGGACTGAGCTAGGAAGAGGCTTAATAGAGGCAGATCTGGTGTGTTTAGGAAGGAGCTGGAGCTCCCCTTCTTTTGGGACAGTGTAGGCTGGTCAAGGATAGCCAAACCTAGAATAAGCCTTGAGAGCAAAGGATATAGTCTTAAATACCTTCAGGGTATTTGAGGAAGATGAATGTGTGAGGCAGCTGGCAGTAATTTATAGGAGGTATAAGGGCTTGTAGTAAACTGAAAAATGCTTGCCCTTGTTTGAACTTTGAAATCTAAAGACCAAACAAAATGTATCTCCACACCAGATTTACCCTGTAGACTTCAAGTTTGCAAACTTCTGCTTGGTGGCAAAGGGCATTTGCATGGAGCCTGGAGACCTGTCTACAGAGGAGGTCCCTGAGCTCAAGGTTCCCTGTGTCAGATTCTTAGAATTCTTGGAGCATATGTTTAAGATTGTGCTTTAAAAAGGCTTTCTGTCTACCATGGGCTTTGTGGCAATGTTGCTTCAGAAGCATGTGGGTTTTATTTTTATTGCAATAGTTAGCCATCACGAGGGTGCTGTGATCCAGTGCCTCCATGTGTTAAACCAACTCTGGAACATGATCACATATTTGAAGACCGAAAATAGCTTATTTTGTTCAGTTCTACATTTGGCATCTTCCTTTGATGGTTGCAGTGTAGTTGTCTCTCTGAAAGCTTTGTGGTAGCACTTGGCAAAAATCAGTAATGCTTGTCCACTACTCAGGAGCATTATTTTTTATGCCCAGTTTCTCGATTTCAACTGTCTTGAAATCCTAAGTGAAGAGCGGGGCTCGATGATAGATGATTACCAAGAAGAGATATATTTCCCATGTCAGGCTTAAACGTAGGCTCAGGGTATAGTAAATGGACGCAGGTTTATGACTTACCTGGCATTGGGCAGGGCAGGTGGGTGGAGGAGGCTATTGCTGTATGTCGGAAAGAATTCTACCAAAGAAACATTCTTTCCAGGTGTATCATGAGCCCATTTTTGTTTCAGAATCTGTGTGTGCAGAATTATTAATATAGGGAAAAAGTAAAGTGAGACGGTTAATTAAAGATGAATGAAATGAGGCCTTGGTGGAACGTGCATGTACACTTCTTGTCTGTTCTTCTCCCTCTTCTGCTTGGCCCCTCACAGCGAGTGTCGGAAGTTTCCAACCATTGGTGGTACTCCATGCTCATCCTACCTCCTTTGCTGAAAGACAGCGTGGCAGCACCCCTGCTCTCTGCCTACTACCCCGACTGTGTTGGCATGAGCCCCTCCTGCACCAGCACGAACCGTGCTGCCACTGGCAGCAGTGCCAGCCCAGGGAAGCTGGAGCACTCCAAGGCAGCCTCCTCTGTGCTTGGTGAGAGCCCTTCCTAGTCCTCCCTGCCTTCCATTCCCCTCCCCTCCCTGGAAATGTGGGTGAGCAAATTGCAAAAGATTTTTTTAATGTAAGTAGCCTGTGACATAAAGCACATTGTTGTTTCGTGGATCTAGTTATCCTGTGGATCAGTCATATCATAGGTGTATTGCATGCAGTTAATTTTTCCCTCACGAATCTGGAAGGCCTGCAACACTTAACTCATGAATTACCCATAGGGTTTAATGAATGTTTATTGGAAAGTTGGATAGCTGTCTAGTTTAATGATAACATGAACTCTGACTTACCAGGAAACAGTTTTGAACTACATGAGCAGTCCTTTTTTCTCTGAGTCTTTCTGCTGCTAGTTATGTCATTGGTGGTCTCCACCAAATGATCTACTCTTGAAAAAATTTGAAACCTCAGGTCAGGTGCCGTTGACTATTTACTTTTAAAGAAATCTTTAAAATTCTCCATTAGAATCTTGGTGTAGAAGTGAGAATTCTGGATTTTTTAATGCCCGTACATGAACAAACTGCATTTTTAATGGTGCAAATAGATTTTTGCATTGTGGTCCTATCTTAAGGTTTTTAATAATACTGGGCTCTCTTAAAATGTAGTTGTGGAAATCAAAGCTAAAGTGGTAATTCCCAGACTTGATGAAGGTATACTGAAACAGACACTTGAATACTATTAGTGAGAGTATATATTTATGACAGATGATTTGGCAGTGTGCATCAAAAACCTTAAAATAGATTCTTTGGTTCAGCAGTGCCATTTCTAAGAATTTGTCGTAAATGAATAATCAAAAGTAAATCTAAAGATTTATATATAAAGAAATTTATTTTGACATTGTTTATAATCATGAAATAATTGGATAAAATTTAAATGCCTAGCAATAGGGGAATGGTTAAATAATAAAATATACAGCCATTGAAATCATAGTTGGTGACATGGGAAAATGATATTATAAATTTTAAAAAGTAGGTTAGGAAACAGTACTTTTATAGCAATTTTCTGATATCTGTTGTTAATACCTAATATAGATACAAAAAATATCAATGTTCTCTATTCATAGAAACAGAAATAAGGGTAGAGTATACCCCTAAATGTAACCCCACCACTTGGACATAATCAAAGATTAGTTATTGTTCTTTATTTCTGTGAACCTATTTTATAATCAGAAAAATGCTATACAAGTTAACTTTTAAAATATATATCTCATGGGAAGTTGGTGTTCAATAGGTATAGAGTTTCAATCTTGCAAGATGAAAAAGTTCTAGAGATCTGTTGCACAGCATTTTGAATATACTTAACACTGTAGAACAGTACGCTTAAAAATGGTTAAGTTGGTAAATTTTATGGTATGTGATTTTTTTCCTACAATGAAAAATTAAAATTTTTTCCATACCACAGAAATTAAAGTTGTAAATGACTTATGGAAAAAGAATGGGAAAAAAATATTTAATTCCTGTATATTTTGACCAACCTAGATGGAGGAAGCAGAGAGATTTATGTAGGATAGACTGCAGGGTCTGTCTAGGCTATCCTTTTTGGTTTGTTTTTTCTCTTTAATTCTTCTGGATTTAGAAGTCACAGCTCACAAAGTTGCTCATTTGTGTCACCTGTCAGTTCCAGAAATGAACCGGTACTTCCAGCCTTTCTACCAGCCCAACGAGTGTGGCAAAGCCCTGTGTGTGAGGCCAGATGTGATGGAACTGGATGAGCTCTATGAGTTTCCAGAATATTCTCGAGACCCCACCATGTACCTGGCTTTGAGAAACCTCATCCTCGCACTGTGGTATACTAACTGCAAAGTAAGTAAGGGCATGTTAGGTAACAGCACATGGACAGAGTACTTTGTTGAAGGAGAGGAACTGCTTTATCCTGGGATGGAACCTTTAGATCATGGTTTCTCAGCCTTGGCACTTTTAACCTTTTTTTGGAGACAGAGTCTCGCTTTGTTGCCCAGGCAAGAGTGAGTGCCGTGGCGTCAGCCTAGCTCACAGCAACCTCAAACTCCTGGGCTCAAGCAATCCTTCTGCCTCAGCCTCCCAAGTAGCTGGGACTACAGGCATGCGCCACCATGCCCAGCTAACTTTTTCTGTATATATTAGTTGGCCAATTAATTTCTTTCTATTTATAGTAGAGATGGGGTCTCGCTCTTGCTCAGGCTGGTCTCGAACTCCTGAGCTCAAATGATCCGCCCACCTCGGCCTCCCAGAGAGCTAGGATTACAGGCGTGAGCCACTGCTCCCGGTCCCAATTAATTTCTTTCTATTTTTAGTAGAGACTGGGTCTCACTGTTGCTCAGGCTGGTTTTGAACTCCTGACCTCGAGCAATCTGCCTGCCTCTGCCTCCCAGAGTGCTAGGATTACAGGCGTGAGCCACTGCACCCGGCCATTGTTAACCTTTTGAACAGATAATTCTTTGTGGTGGCAGCTGCCCTACACACTGTAGGATGTTTAACAGCACCCAGATATATCTCTACACATTTCCAAATAGGGGTAGAGTCAACCCTTGTTGAGAACCACGACTTTAGACTATACAGAATTAGAATGCTGACTCTGTTGTAGTGAGTGAGCATAAGGTACAAAGTTTGGTTCAAAGAATGCCAGTAGCATTGCCAGGAGGATAAAAGAAAAATCAAAGATTGGATTATAAACCGTTGAGGGCAGGGACTAAGTTTTATTCTCCTTAGTGTTCTCAAGCAACTAAGACCAGTGCTTTTCTCTCTGTTGGCCTGAAATAAATGTTAGAAACATCACACAGCACCCACCTTGAAAAGAGTGAAGATAAATTGAGGGGCAGAATGGGAATACTAGCTTTTTTTTTAAAAGAAAAATGAAGATAGAATTGACCCTAGGATTTTTCTGATTTATTAATTTCTTCAGCAGTTGAGTCACTGCTGAATGCAGAATGTTGTACAAGACTGCCACAGTAGTCTTGATTAAAGAGAGATAATCCAACATCATCCTGCTATTTCACTGGATTAGAATCCAGTATGAGCTTTTTTGCTATCATCTGTGGCATAGGTATCTTGCTCTGCAAACCTGTATCTTGCTCTTTCTCTGTAATCCTATCTTGCCACTCAATAAATTTCACCTTGTGCTTGCTTGCAAAAAAAAAAAAGAATCCAGTATGAGATGAGATGACCTGAGTAAGTTATGGCTGCTATTAATACAATTATATGAATTCTGTCCAGGTGAGTTGGTTGGGCAAGGTAGAAATACTTATTTTCTACCCAGCAGGCTTGAAGGAGGTACTCAATAAACATTTACTGAATCGAACAGAATTGTGTTCAGAATTTCCTATAAATAAGTTATAAAGATGTACTTTTCAGAAATAGCTTTGGATTCATTTTTCTTCACATTTCCTTTTATTTTACATTGAAATTTGGCTTATATTGGGGAGAACGTTATAGAAAAAGTCCTTAACTTGTCAGTGTGGATCTATCTTAGTTTTTAACAAGAAACTAGAATTTATTGTGTATACTTAATACTCTAGTGGAAAGACATAAATATATTTGCTTTTAAAAAATCAGATGTTGAATTTTTTTAAAAACTTGATGAACACAAACCAATTTATTATCTTCTGCAGCAATCCAAGCCAACAGTTGTACGTGTTATTTCTTAACTACTTTTGATATATGGTCATCTGCCTGTGTTTGATCAGGTTCTGGTGGAGCTGGGGGTTGGTGACAGGAATAGAGGAGAGGCCTGGGGTGGGGGGAGCCCCTTGGTGCCTGTTCTAACTTCCTGACACTGGGCTGGAGCAGTGGCTTCATGACTCTTGAGTCTTTGAAACAGACCAAGGCCTTGCCAAAGCTGGGTCAGCAGAGGAAGGCAACATCTTTCTTTTTCCTTTAGGTTCTTAAATCAGCCCCCCTGCACATCTTATCAGCCGTGAGAATCCAGCTTTTCTTGCTGCCAGTACAAGAAATCCAGCAGCAGCCTGGATTTCTGTAGTGGCCTTTGTTGAGTTGGGAATGTGATGTGTCTGCCCCCACGCTCCCTGCAGCAGTCATTCTTGGTGAGGGGAAACTCATGTGATGAACTATAAATTGCTGTGTCTTCCTTTTGTCCCTTTTTTTTTCTTTTCCCCCATTGGGCAAACCTCCCTTTGTTCTTGCTGTCTAGGTGATAAATGATGGATTTGAATTGCCCTGAGAGGTTTTGTTTAGTGTGATAAAATACACATAACATAAAATTTACCATTTTTACCATTGTGAATGTACAATTTAGTGGCATTGAGTGTATATACAGTATTGTAAAACCATTGCCACTATCTGGTTCCAGAATTTTTTCATTGTCCAAGAGGAAACCCCATACCCATTAAGTAGTCACTTCCTACTTTCCCCTAGTCCCATCCCCTGGCAACCACTAATCTACTTTCTGTCTCTATAGATTTGCCTATTTAGGATATTTCCAATAAATGGAATCATATGTGGCCTTCTGTGACTGGCTTCTTTCACTTAGCATAATGTTTCACATCCATGTGGTAGCATGTGTCAGAACTTCATTCACTTTTATAGCTGAATAATATTCCATTGTATGGCTATATCACATTTTGTTTGTCCATTTATCTATTGGTGGACATCTAAATTGTTTCCACATTTTGGCTATTTGAATACTGCTGCAATGAACATTTTGTTTGAATACCTGTTTTCAGTTCTTTTGCATATATACCTGGGAGTGGAATTACTGGGTCATATAGTAATTTTATGTTTAACTTTTTGAGGAACCAAGAGACTTTATTTAGGGTGTACAACATGATGTTTTAAAATACATATACATTGTGGAATGGCTAAATCAAGCTAATTAGCATATGCATTACCTTATATGCTTATCATTTTTTATGGTGAGAACACTTAAAATCTCAGCAGTTTTCAAGTATAGAGTACATTGTTATTAACTATAGTCACCATGTTGTACAATAGATCTCTCTCTTTTTTAAGACAGATTGTCATTTTGTTGCCTTGGGTAGAGTGCAGTGGTGTCATCATAGCTCACTGCAACCTCAAACTCCTGGTCTCAAGTGATCCTTCTTCCTCAGTCTCCTGAGTAGCTCAGACTACAGGCATGCCACAATGCCTGGGTAATTTTTCTGTTTTTAGTAGAGATGGGGTCTTACTCTTGCTTAGGTTGGTCTCAAACTCCTGAGCTCAAGCAATCCTCCTGCCTCGGCCTTCCAGAGTGCTAGGATTATAGGCGTGAGCCACCTCACCCAGCCACAATAGATCTCTTGAAATTATTCCACCTGTCTAAACTGAAATTTTGTGTCCTTCAACCAACATACCCTCATACCCATCCACTTAACCCTTGGTAACACCCATTCTACTCTCTGCTTTTGCAAGTTTGATTTTTTTAGATGCCACGTATGAGTGAGATCATGCAGTGTTTGTCTTTCTGTCTGGTTTATTTCAGTTCACATGATATCTTGCAGGTTTGTGCATGTAGTCACAAATGACAGGATTTTTTTTAAGGCTGAAATAGTATTCCATTATGTATATAAACCACATTTTCTTTATTAATCCATCAGTGGACACTTAGGTTGATTCCATGTCTTGGCTATTGTGAGTAATGCTACAGTGAGCATGGGAGTGTGGGTATCTCTTCAATATACTGACTTCATTTCCTTTGAGTGTATACCTAGTAGTGGAGTTGCTGGATCTTATGGTAGTTGTATTTTTAATTTTTTGAGGAACCTCCATACCATTTTCCGCAATGGCTGTACTAATGTTCATTCCTGCCAACAGTGTACAAGGGTTTCATTTTCTCTCCAATACTTATTACCTTTTGTCTTTTTGGTAATAGCTATTTTAACAGATGTGAGGTGATATTTGGTTGTGGTTTCCATTTGCATTTCCCTGATAGTGATGTTGAGCATTTACAGTTGGCCCTTGGTATCTATGGCTTCCACATCTGAAATATGGGGAAAAAATGGATTGTTGCATCTGTACTGACCATGTACCGTCTTTCTTCTTGTCATCATTCCTTAAAGAATACAACATATCAACTATTCACATTGTATAATATTAAGTATTATAAGTAATCTAGAGATGACTTAAAGCATATGGGAGGTTGTACATGGATTATATGCAAATACTATGCCATTTTACATAAGGGACTTGAGCATCTGTGGATTTTGGTGTTCTCAAGGGAGTCTGGAACCAATCCCTCACGGATACCGAGGGATGACTAACTGTTGGCCATTCGTATGTCATCTTTTGAGAAATGTCTATTCAGAGCCTTTGCCCATTTTGTAATTAGGTTATTTGTTTTCTTGCTGTTGGGTTGTTTGAGGTCATTGAGGTTTTTTTTTTGTTTGTTTTTTAACAGTTTGTTTTCATTTCCAAACACAGGAAGCTCTTACTCCTCAGAAATGTATTCCTCACATCATGGTCCGGGGTCTCGTGCGCATTCGATGCGTTCAGGAAGTAGAAAGGATACTTTATTTTATGACAAGAAAAGGTCTCATCAACACAGGAGTTCTCAGCGTGGGAGCCGACCAGTATCTTCTCCCTAAAGACTACCACAATGTAGGTGACTATAGCTTTAGTGATAGCACTGCCATTGGTCCGGACAAATGCTAGTCTATTGCTGTTAATAATCCTAGTAAAAGTCACTTAATCACCATAAAGCTTGTGGAAACGAGACTTTTGTGGAAATGTGTTTCTCCCAAGAGGAGAATATCAGCACTGTTTACTTAGACTATAGAAAAAAAGGAAGGGATTTACTTAACACAAGTACCACCATATTCTTTAGGAAAATAACTAAGGTCATCAAAGAAATGTAGATGAACTAACATTGCTTGGCAGTTCCGGAGCAACTAAAACAGTAAATTGTTATCATTACTCTAATTGGAGTTTTGTTTCTTTTCTTTTTAAGAAATCAGTCATCGTTATTGGGGCTGGTCCGGCAGGATTAGCAGCTGCTAGGCAACTGCATAACTTTGGAATTAAGGTAGGACTTTTTGGGACATGTAGTTGGAAACAGATGGTTGGCTGTTCCTTTTGGTCCAACTTTTCTAAGACTTACAAACCACTTTCTGGCTGGTCATGGTGGTACATACCTGTAGTCCCAGCTACTTGGAAGGCCGAAGTGGGAGGATTGCTTGAGTTTGAGGCTACGGTGAGCTGTGATTGTGCTACTATACTCCAGACTGGAGAAAAGAGTGAAACCTCATCTCTTTAACCACTTTGGTACGAGCGTCGACTATAGTCGATAGCCACGGATGAATGCGCACAGCTGAGCATCGACTATATTCCGTAGCCACAGATGAACGCACACAGCGACTTTAGCCGACAGCCGTGATGTGACTTTTCTAATTTTTCATTTATCAAAATAAAATTGTGAACATTTAAAAATGACATAATGAAAACATATATGTATGTTACCTATTCTGATTTACATTACAAGTAAAGCTGCCTGTAAAGTAAACAAGCTTTCAGTGCTTTAAAGCTTTCCTCATCACACAAGAGCAAAATGGATTCGTCGTCAATGCACAGCACAAACTATTGTGCGGACTATGAGTGCCGGCTGTGGGCAAGGTTTCATAGCCGGTGAGCGCAATACCGAAGTGGTTAAAAAAAAAAGAAACCAGTTCCTATTTTTAGTGAAGAGTACCAAATACATTATGTCTTTATATTAGATCCTAGAAAAGTTACACAATTTGAAATTGATATGATAAAAAGGTAAAGGAAAATAGAAATGCCCACAGCTTTGGAGAAAGTTTTGGACTCTAAATGAGCAAGTTAGAAGAAATTCTGACTTAGTATTACAGCAGAAATTTTTGACATTATTATTAACACAAAATGGGTGATGGGAATAAGTTCTTGTTTCTGCAATAGTGAAAAAAAAATAGGATGGAAATTCACCATTTCTTCTGTAAAAGTTTCTGAAATACCCAGTTAAATTTTTTTATGCAAGTCAAAGATAACCTTTGAGTCTTATTTTGAAAAACAGAAACCTTTGCTTTTGGAAGCAAGATTGAATTAGTTAATCCATTGGTTGAGATAGAATCAAATGACTGAGTATTGTATATGTTTAAAATAGCTTATTTCCCCAGGGTAGGATAAGGCAACACATTGTTGCTAAACTCTTGCCTTATTCCAGTTGTTCAAAATTAGCCAAAATAGAGACTTTGATGACAAAACATGTGTGATTTCGTATCTACTTTCAATTAAATTCATTCAAATTAACTATCCCACAGATTGCTGTCATTTTTTTTTTCTTTTTAGGTCTGACACGTTTCTTCTTTTTAAAAACTTATTTTGCAAGAACTTTGTTTTTCAGTAAACCAAAAGTATAAATTAATTGGGTAGAATTGAATTAGTCTTTTCACTATTCTCCCTCTGGCTAAAAGAAATGACACTCTTTTTACTTCTCTGTGGGAAGATTTTCTGAGATGAGAAAAGTTTTCAATAGCTATGCCTAAGAGATTTTCTCTTTGTTGCATAGAAGACCCATGTCCTGGGTTACATTAGGTTGCTGACAAAACAGAAGACTCTGAGTGTGCTTGCATTTAAAAACATTTTTTATGTGTGGTATTAAGCTAGAAAGTATTTTAATTGATGATTTCAGCCTTAGATGTTAGGGCCAAAGTTTTTTGTTAGTTTGTCTTTTACTTGGGAAACCTACAGATTATCTGACAGAGAAGGTTATTATTAATACCCAAAGTTGACCGAGTGTGGTGGCTCACACCTGTAATCCTAGCACTGCGGAGGCCGAGGTGGGCAGATGGTTTGAGCTCAGGAGTTCGAGACCAGCCTGAGCAAGAGCAAGACCCTGTCTCTACTAAAAAAATAGAAAGAAATTAGCTGGACAACTAAAATATATATAGAAAAAAATTAGCCGGGCATAGTGGCACATACCTGTAGTCCCAGCTACTCCGGAGGTTGAGGCAGGAGGATGGCTTGAGCCCAGGAGTTTGAGGTTGCTGTGAGCTAGGCTGACGCCACGGCACGCTAGTCCTGGCAACACAGTGAGACTCTGTCTCCAAAAAAAAAAATAATAATAATACCCAAAGTCTAGGGAGACTGTCTTTAATGTTCGCCCTTCTTCTCATGTGAAAAAGAAACTAGAAATGGATGGTTCTGTATAAAATTGAAGTCAGAGAAAGAGGGTAGGGAGGTGGAATCATGAGTTGTGCCCTTCCTAGATAGAGAAAGTGATGAAGAATTTAGATCTGAGAAAGAATATTCAGAGGACCCCTATTACTTTCCTCTTATTCTTCCCAAGTGGTGAGGGAGATGCCTAGGAGACCATCCACCCCCCCTCATGGTTTGGAAATAGATTCTTCTGAGTAACCTGAGAGATGGTTAATCTTTGGAAGCTCTTCTTGAGCAATTTGAGGAAGTGCTTATAGGGATCTAGAAACGAAATGACTGGCCTTGCAATGAGTAGGACTCGCCTCTTCAGTTAATACAACCCATGGAAGGGAGTATGGCACTTTGAATCCCAAGGCTGCAGGAAGACACAGCCTTTCTACTCAGTGGCAGCTTCTTGTGCCACCAGCATTAGAAATTTGAAGAAGTCCCAGCCCCTCCAGAAGCTGAGATGAGAGGATCCCTTGAGCCCAGGAGTTCAAGGCTGCAGTGAGCTATGATCGTGCCATTGCCCTATACTTTAAGTGATAAGAGTGAGAGCCTGGCTCAAAATAAATAAATACATGAATGAATAAATTAATTTGGAGGTGGAGGAGAAGAAATAGTCTGGGCGTGGGACCAACCGGGTTAGGCCAAGCCTATGAGGTCAGACTCACATGAAGGGCATACCATTTTTTCTAAAAAAAATAATAGTCATATCTGAGGGAAGTAAAGGCTTATTTATAATGCTAAAGGAATTTTGTTACATACATGGATATTTCATAGGAAAAAAAATCACATCTTTAACCAAGTTTTTAATGGTGCTTTTAAATTTATGGGATACTATTTTGTAAAAGCTTTCAGGGTAGATTTCATATGTTCATCAGATCTTATCTGATTTGAGAGAAAATGGTTTGAGGACTTCCTCTAGTAGACCACCCCTTGCTAGAATCTGGATTATTTTGGACATCTACTTTGGCTTCTGTTCACACTACCTGCTTTTAAAGTTGTTTCTGTAGAAATAGAATAAATTAACTAAATACAGAGGTTATTGAACAGTGAGTGTCATTCTACATTTTTATCATACTGTATCTGATATAACTCTTGTATTTAGCTTCCTGGATTGTCTTTTTAGGTGATGGTCCTGGAAGCCAAAGACAGAATTGGAGGCCGAGTATGGGATGATAAATCTTTTAAAGGCGTCACAGTGGGAAGAGGAGCCCAGATTGTCAATGGCTGTGTTAATAACCCAATAGCACTGATGTGTGAGCAAGTGAGTTTCTTTAAGATTTGTATTGTAGATAAAAGAAAAACTGTTTCAATTTGCTTATGTGTAATATTTATAAGTTTGTAAAGTAGGTAACATATAACAGTCCCCTCTTCAAAGTCAATAAGAACAATTATACTCTGCCTTTCTGAGAAGGTGGAACTGGAAAATGTAAAATTTTTTTTTTTTCCTTTTTCTAAGATCTTTAATTTTATTTGTGTGTTATTTGCAGGCCACTTGATTAGCTCCTAAGTTTAGAGTTGCCATATGTAGCAACTAAAAATATAGGATTCCCAGTTATGTTTGACTTTCAGATAAACTAGAAATTTTTTAATAGAAGTATGTCCCAAATATTACATGCATTATTTTGCATGCAATATTTGAGGCATACTTATGCTTCAAAATGTATGCATTATTTATCTGAAAGTCAGATTTAACTGGGAAGCCTGTCTTTTGTCTGGCAACCTTACATGGTTTCTTTGAAGACCTCTTAGGCCCAAGGCTTTTTTTGAAACATTGATTGATGGTAAATTGAATTTCAGCTTCTGCTGTGGGTGTTTGTGTGTTTGTGTGTTCATTTACTTGAGGGTCCATGGAGGAGATAGAATATTAGAGCAAGGACAGGCAGTGCCTATCATCTGAAATGTTAGCCAAAAAGTTATAGAGTGCGTGGTGTAGAAGCCGTTGCTGCCATCCCACATTCTCATAAAATAAGGTCTTGTAGATTTTGTGCTATTTTTTTTCCCACTGCCTGACTTTGCTGCCCTGTCCCATAAAGCACGTTTAGCTTTATTTTTGAGAGGTAATAGATCCTTTTCTCCATGAGAGCTCTGTCTAATTTCAGCTTAGAACCTGTAAAATATTTTTTCCAGGGAAAATTATTTTCACCTTCTTATTCTTATTATTTTGAAGCTTGGCATCAGCATGCATAAATTTGGAGAAAGATGTGACTTAATTCAGGAAGGTGGAAGAATAACTGACCCCACTATTGACAAGCGCATGGATTTTCATTTTAATGCTCTCTTGGATGTTGTCTCTGAGTGGAGGAAGGATAAGACTCAGCTCCAAGATGTCCCTTTAGGAGGTATGGGGAGAATGGTGTTCTGATTGTTCCATCTCCGTTTCATTCTAACCTGAGCTTGATCAGCAGTAGGACCTGCATTCACAAGGGTGGATGTCTGCGACAGGGATAGACTGATGAGTTCTCCAGACTGTTCCTCATGGGGATTAGAACTGCCCCAGGTGCCTTAGATGCTTGTGTTGTGTATGCATACACACGGACCTTACTTGACACAATAGCTGGTGTTTGAAAAAATTATCTAAATGTTTAATTTTAAATTTCTCAGAGGAGCTTACCTTTAAGGAAATATTTGGTAAGCACTGTGTGAATAAATCATCACGTCTTTTCTAGATGAGGGTGTCTATATGCCAGGATTTCTTCTCTTTTCTTTTTGTTGGGCTATAGGTTAAGGTTTTTTCAGTATAATTTGCTTAAGAATGCAAGAATATAATCGTTTGAGAATTTTAATTCAGAATCTTTTGGCTTTGGTACTTAAATGGGCACTATTAACTACAACTCTTTAGAAAACTTGACTGCCTCATTTCCACGAGGGTGTCAGGTGAAATTTTACTGTTATTGCTTCTTAAATTGATAGTTATATAACCTACAATTTTGTGACCTGAATGTATCCATTTGTAGTTTTTGGAGGCATGTTGAAGTTTCTTGAAGTGTGAACATTTGAACTCAATTTGCAAGACGTTAATTTGCTCCAACTATATGTTTTTTGCAAGGGGTCTCAATTCTTCAGACTGATATAAACTTCGTTTGTTTGGGGTAAACGTCTCAGTGGCAGGGACTCTCTCTTTTTCTTCTTCCCCTCCTCCTCAGCTACCTCATGCTACCACTTCTAAGAGACTGACCCACACTGTAATTGCCCTTAGTAAATGCTGACTGATATAATAACAGAACGTTTTCAGAAACATGTCATAGTGTCCAGATCAATTGGTGGGTCGTTTAAGTTTTCTGGAATTGAGAACAGTTATTATGCTGACTTGCAGGATGCTCTCAGAATTTGGTTAGTGTTTTGCACTTGTGTGGTAGTCGCTGGCTGGGGTTTTCTTTACATTTCTTTGTTTCTTTTAGTCACCAAATAAAAAAATTTAATGATATTGCTTTGCCTTGGCTTTACATAAAAAAAGTTAAAAGGGAAGCTCAGGAATACTTACTGTGTAAGTAGTTGTTTCATCATATTAATATTTTATTAAAAAGCTTTAATGATAGTACATATATCTCTGTAAGGTTATAGTTATACCCTGCCTATTAGTATCTCAGCTGTCTGAGATCTCATTAACAAAAAGTTGGGAAAACCCAAATATAAATACTAAGAGACTAGATTTTATTTCACAAAGTATGTGTACTAAAGTTTTTAAATATTATTTACATAAAAATCACATTAAGGCCTCTCTCAGTCTGTTTATACTTTATTTTATATACTATTCTAGCAATATTGGTTTTTCTTCCCCCATAAAAATGACGGGAAAGTAGAAACTGCATATCAGGAAGCAGGAATGGGACTGCTGCAAAAGGCACTGAAAAGGCCACAGAGCCCTGTGGTCTAGGAACAAATGCTTGACACAAATCCAGAGGCCCCTTGGACATCCCCATGTTACAATCTAGCGTAAGAAGTGAAAACGTTAATGACAACCTTGAGCTATCAAAAAGAAGTTAACCGATATTTGGTTCAGTCTCTAGTCAGTCAAGTGCTGGATACTTTGTGGAAACTTGGAGTCTGTGATGTGTGTGTTGGATGGTTGTCATCACTGAAAAAGTTATAAAGAAGTCACCCACATAAGGATGCTTAGAATTAGACATGAGACCGGAACCCTCTTCCCCCGGCCACTGAGCCCCTAAAGAGGAATCTAAGACAACAATGGGAATGATATCACAAGGCTGTGTCTGTATAGTTAAAAGTCCGGTTGAATGGGAGAGATAAGTGCTGGGGTTGATGATGGGGAGGGATTTCAGAGGCTTGCAGCAGCTGGGTAATGCTGGCCTGTAAAGGATGGACAGGACGGGGGTAGGGGTTGGGATTCTTGCTATGGGGAGCTGGAGCAGCAGACCTGCAGGGTTGGAATTTCCCAGGAAAAGATTCAGCAGCAGGCACAGCACAGCCTGTAAGTGGGCAGCTTTTGTAGTTGCTGCCTTTGGGAAGGCTAAAACCACAGCCAGCTCTGCATGGCTATGGTTTTTGGAATTTACATAGGCAGCGGGGAACCAGTAATTGAAGATACTGAGGCAGAGGGCTGACATGATAAAAGTCCATAATGGGATGTTCTTGTTTGGGAGAGACTGTAGCCAATAGTTAGTCTATTTATAGGTCTCTCAGTTGAGGTGAGATGTTATAAGAATTGACTTTAAGGTGATGGCAGTGGCCCAGAAAGGGAATGGCAATCTTCTGTGTGTATGCACATGTTATGTGCAGGGCTACTTTTCCTATATCTTGAGCAAAAGAGGAAACTGTTTTTCAACTAAGCAGAAACGAAACATTTCTGAAGATATGGAACCTACATAGCTTTGTTTCCGGTTAGGATAAGCTTTCACTTCCTGAAAGAAGTCAACCTGATCAAGAGATCCTTTTCCCCCTGAGTTTACTTGGGAAGAGACTTTGGAAGTTTTGGGTTTTGCCATGTGAAGGAGGTTGAAAGCAAAGGATGAGGAATTAGAGAATCATGTTAATGCTGTTTTTTTTCTGCTTTGATCCATTCCCATTGCAGAAAAGATTGAGGAGATCTACAAAGCTTTTATTAAGGAATCTGGTATCCAGTTCAGTGAGCTTGAAGGACAAGTGCTTCAGTTCCATCTCAGTAACCTGGAATACGCCTTTGGCAGCAACCTCCACCAGGTGTGATTGAGTTTTGTGAAACGTGTACTTTGAAAATACTTGTTTTTGCAT
Organism: Mirza zaza; assembly: GCA_008750895.1. Classification (NCBI taxonomy): domain Eukaryota; kingdom Metazoa; phylum Chordata; class Mammalia; order Primates; family Cheirogaleidae; genus Mirza; species Mirza zaza. Next base: position 62,200 of record VSMD01123546.1, read on the forward strand.
AGACTTGTGTTTTGTGTATCTAAATATTGAACTTGGGCTGGTTTGGATAAACAGGGAAGAATAGTTTTGCTGCTTTAAAGTTGGAAAACCATGACTTCTGAGCATACTAACCCCAAAGTGTTTTTTTTAATGTTTAACTTTTTTTTTTTTAAATAAGGTAAATCCTTCTTCAAATAAAACCTGTGAAGAAGCTCAATATGTAAAACCAAAGAAAGGAGAGCTGTTGGGCCGAACCAGAGCAGGGCCTCTCTAACTGCCCTGTTTTCCTTGCCCTCTGCTGAGGCCCTTGAGTCATTTCTGTGGAACCATAGAGTCTAAAAACACTGCTCTCCAGACACCAAAATATAGTATTCTTGCAATTCTGGCTTGTTTATCTTGTTAAAATAAACTTGAGTCTAACTCACTTAACCAACTGTGACCTTAATACTCCGGTATTCTGTATTTTGAATAGAAACTTCATGGATGATTTAATTTGCCCCCTTTAGGGGAACCTTTCCATTTCCATCTGATTCTACATTGTGATTTGAATCACACTGTTTTCCAAGATCTATAGAATTTCCATGTTAAAGACAAATAGTTGGCAAATTTATATGGAGTTGATCAAACACAGTTTTACCCTCATAGAATTCTCCTTTGCCAGAGTTGTTGATATATAAGATCAACTTTTATTTTTATCAAGGAATGCCCAAGTCTTATAGACCTTTTGTTCTAAAATAAACTTTCCTGTGTGTTATCAAGAGACATCTTTCTCCTGACAGTGGTGTCCACCTGGGCTGGTCTGTTCATCCCCCAATTCCTTGATGTATGCCTTGTGGTTGGTAGCCCTCCCTCCTGCCTTAGGTGTCTGTTCCCACCTGGAGCTCCTTTTATTGGGACAGGCTCAGGGATTTACACTTCTGTGTCCCCAACCTCTCTTGTTTTCCAGGTGTCTGCTCGCTCCTGGGACCACAATGAATTCTTTGCCCAGTTTGCTGGTGACCACACTCTCCTAACTCCTGGGTACTCTGCGATAATTGAAAAATTGGCCGAAGGGCTAGACATTCGACTCAAATCTCCAGTGAGTATCAACAGTGGTGGGAGGCTCTGGCTTTGCCCTGTTTGGGGAGGATGTGAGGTTTTGGGCATCTGGGTTATTCAGGATGCTGGGGTTTGCTTTGATGTTCAGCCAGTGTCATCAAGTACTTTTGTGTGCAGTTGTAGCCAAGTGGCATTAGACATGTCAGGGAGGTTAGCTGCTGCTGTTTGCAAACAATAGTGGCCCATATACATTTTCATTAATAAGGTGTTCAGGCCGGGCGTGGTGGCTCACGTCTGTAATCCTAGCACTCTGTGAGGCAGAGGCGGCCGGATTGCTCGAGGTCAGGAATTCAAAACCAGCCTGAGCGAGACCCCGTCTCTACTATAAATAGAAAGAAATTAGTTGGCCAGCTAATATATATAGAAAAAATTAGCCGGGCATGGTGGCGCATGCCTGTAGTCCCAGCTACTCGGGAGGCTGAGGCAGCAGGATTGCTTGAGCCCAGGAGTGTTTGAGGTTGCTGTGAGCTAGGCTGACGTCATGGCACTCACTCTAGCCTGGGCAACAGAGTGAGACTCTGTCTCAAAAAAATAAAATAAAATAAAAAAAATAAGATGTTCAAATTTCTCACAACTTCCCTAACCCAATGTAGTTATTTTTGCTTTTAAATTTTCCCTTCAAATCTTTGTCCCAATGCATTTGTGTTGTACCTTATTGTAGTCATGGGGGTAATTTTATATATATATATATATTTCACTTTATATCATATTGTAAATATTTTCCATATTCTGATGTAGTATTTTTAAGTTTTAATTCCCTGAGTTCAGCTGTAACTCTTTAGATCTCTGAATGCCAGGAAATGATTTCCCATAGCCTTGGAGGTGTAGACTCACGTAATATGAGAAAGGGAAAGGATCCTGGGTCACGTGGTCCCATCCCTCATTTTTTCATGGTTGCTTTTGAGCAGGTGCAGAGTATCGATTATTCTGGAGATGAAGTACAAGTTACCACCACAGACGGCACAGGGTTTTCTGCACAAAAGGTAAGAGCTAGGATTCCACTAGGTTAGAGCCCCTTGCTGCCAGGGACCTGGAAAGAAGGAAAAACAGTCTTTTCCGATAAGCGGTTTGCCTTTGGCAATTTTCCTTGGAGCCTTGTTGGATTTCTGATGAGTTATGTATCCCCACTTAGTTTTGTGTAGATGTGCACAGCTGATTACGTTGATCTAACATTGTATAGATTCATGGCAGATGGAATTCTGAATAGTGTTCCTCGAAGTGGGTTCTATGGAATGTTAGTCCTGAGAGTTGAACAAGAAAAGAAATTCCTTGGCCAAATAAGTTTGGGAAATATTGTATATTGCACTCTACTTTTAGGGTTAAATAGGAGTTATATAGGGTTAAATAAGAATATATTGAAGGCTCTGGCAAGTTTTGCATTAAAGAAATATATTTTACTTTAATTCTGTGCTCAAGTTTTTTTGTTTATATTTTACCATGGAATCCTTTTTCAGATCAAAAACGTTCTATGTTTTCATCTTGAAACTGTCAGAAGTACTTTTATATAACTTAAATTTTTTGTAAACAGCTTTAGTAAGTACACAGGGCAAGGTACTTGAAATCACCCTGAAATTTATAGTATTGGAGAACAAAGTTGCTTACTTGTAGAGGGGGATTTAATAAACCTTGAAAGCTAATTTTAAGTTTAGTTATGTCTGAGGTGATTGTCAAAAAATATTGATAACTATCACTAGTCTCTTAGACAAGCTGTGCTTTCTATGTTTCAGTTGTCTAAAACCTGTTTGATAGTCCTTGATATTCATATGGAAATAAAGGAATGCATGTCATATGGGAAAGGCAGGGTCTAGATTCAGAATGGGTGGGATGGGAGGTATCCTAGTGGTATTCCTGCCATTAACTAGCTGAGAGACTTTGGACATTCATGTCCAAATCACTTGGGAGGTGCTTGTAAGAAAAGTTGCAAAGGTCATGTTTTTAAAGCTTCCCAGATGATTCCACTGTGTAGCGCTGGTTGAGAACCTTGGCTACGGGGTCCTTGTCTATAAGCCCCCAATATCTAAGGTTCTTCCTAGTGATAAACATTTTTTTAAAAAACTACTTTTTAAAATTACAAGTCAGCTGACAGTTCCACCTCTGGTATCTATACCTCTGCTTCTTGGTGTCCAGGACAACAGGCTAGTTATGATTCCCCTGCCTGGTCAACCTCTGCCTGATCCCGGCCAGGCACACGTGCCCTTCTGTGTTTGTGTTCCAGCCTTCCAAAGAAATTAGGGCACAGCTTCAGGCTGTACTTTGAAATGTTTAAAGCAAATATTTTTATTTTTCTGTAGCTAGCACACATTGTAGTTTGTACTGGAAGTTTCTCCAAGCTTGTAAGTGAAAGATTTCCAACCCAACATGATAGACTGATAAACCTTTGACAAACTGTAACTCAATCTAGGCCACTTCCACTGAGATTAGCTTTTAGTTCCTTTCTAGGATGTGTTTATATCATTTGTCTGTTTACCCACGTTCTTATGCTATTGAAAGCTTTTTTTGTTATTAAGAAAACATCTAGATTTTATATTTTCTTTCACTACTTATATGTAATCTAACTGGACAATTTTTTTTTCGAGTTTTTTTTCTTGGTTGCATGGTAGCTATTATCTCTAAACAGGTTATAAACTTGAGGATAGAGAACATATTTTATATTTTATAAAGTTTTAATGTGTCAGAGGCTGGGTGTAGTGGCTCACGCCTGTAATCACAGCACTTTGGAAGGCCGAGGCAAGAAGATTGCTTGAGGCCAGGAGTTCAAGGCCAGCCTGGGCAACATAGCAAGACCCTATCTCTACTAAGAATAAAATTCATCTGGGTGTGGTGGTGTGCACCTCTAGTTCCAGCTACCGGGGAGGCTAAAGTGGGAGGATCGCTTGAGCCCAGGAGTTGGAGGTTTGCAGTGAGCTATGGTCATGCCACTGCACTGCAGCCTCCGTGAAAAAGTGAGACACTGTCTCTATATTAAAAAAAAAAAGTTTTCATGTGGCAGAAAATATTGACAAAATCACAGGAAGAACTTTAAACTTCTGTCATCCTAGAATTGAGGGCTAGGGTAGATAGGGTGCCTGGTATTCAACTCCATCCCACGCTCTTCCTAGTGTGTCACCCTGTACCGCAGATGTGGGAAAGTAAGCGCACACACTCTTCCCAGACTCCCTTGCAGCTGAGGTTCTAAATATGAATGAGGCTCATCCAGTCTAATGCACCTGCATGAGATTTGGAAGGTGTAGGATGGTTTTTGCTTTACTTCTGTTGCCTCTGCTAACAAGCACAGTGGTCGAGGTGTTTGGTTCTTCTGCAGCAGGGATAATAGAGGTCCCAGGGTTCAGTCAGTCACTACTAGGGAGTGAAGAGATGGGGTGTGAGGCACCATTTTGCAGGCACAGGCTGATCTGTATGGGGTATGTGATTCTGGAGCTGGTAGCAGCAGTAATGGCTTTCTGAGTGTAGAAGTGGTAACGTGGTCTGGAGCCAGAAATTTCCTGATTTTTATGCCAGGCAGCCGCTCACTTTGACTTTTGAGAGTCATTCTTGAAGACTCAACTTTTCAAATCTATTTCTTCAGCACTTCTAAATGATTCTTTATACCTACTTGCTACCCTGCAATAAATTGCCTTTCTCTTTGCAAAAATTTCATGTAACTTTACTCGGTTAAAATAATTCCTAATGTATATGCTTTACCATTTATGAAGCATTGTAAATGTAAGTTTTAAGCAGTGCCCTAATCCTTTGAGGTTAGTGGGGCAGCTGTTACCTTCACTTTATAGATGGTTGGCAAAGATGAGTGGCAGAGCTTGCCACACATAGAATGGATCAGAAATGATAGAATTCTCCTGACTCCAAATTTAGGGCTATTTCCTCCTATAGCACTGCTTTTTAGGGTTGGAGTCTGCTGATTTTTCTTACAATTATTGTTAGCCATCAGGACTTTTATGCAAATTCATTTATGTGGATGCCACTTCTGCTCAGCCAGACACCCATGTGCAATGAACAACCTGCACCATCCAAACATGGCAACCCTTATTCTTACCAGTATAACAACACAGTCATGTTGATAATCTCATGATTGGCAATAGAGAGCTTAGAGTTTGTAAGAAGCTGTATTTAAAAACACTGAGATTTTCCTGGAAATAAACCCACTGAGTAGTTGTGGTGTTAGGTTCTGTTGCTGTTTGTGTGTTAACTGTTAATTATTTTCCACAGGTATTAGTCACTATACCACTGGCCTTACTACAGAAAGGTGCCATTCAGTTTAATCCGCCGTTGTCAGAGAAGAAGATGAAAGCTATCAACAGTTTAGGTGCAGGCATTATTGAAAAGGTGACTTAAATTACCTCAGCCTCAGAACTAGAGCGATTATTAATAATATCAGATAATAGGCTTTAACTTCTGATATGGGGTATCCAAAGTATAATGTGGGTAATATTTGAATCTAAAGAAAATTCAAAGATTTCCTTTTCATTTGAATAATTGTTCATGAAGAAGACAAAAGAACATCAAAACAAAAGTAGGATGCCTGCCTGAGGTCTGTGAGTTTTGAGTTTAGGAGAATGAATCTTGTTATTCAAAGTTTGAATTTGGTATAAGCAGTTCTTCCCCGCCCTCCCCTCTTTCCTTGTCTATCCTCCACTCTTTGGCCCCAGTGAGGACATGGTTTCCTTCCTCTGCCTTTAAAATCTCCTTTAGAAGAATCTGCCAGCACTGCAGTAGATCCTGGCAGACCTATACATAGTTAGAATTGAACTTGTGGACATAGGCTTCAAGAACAAATCTCAGGAATGATTTACATTTTCAGATTAGCCTGTAGGTTGTCAGCAGGTCCCACCTTTTAACCCGTGGGAGTGTAGAATTGAATGGTGTAAAAAGTGGGAAGTCACCAAGAGAATAAACGAGGACAGCAGAATGGAAAGAGGGAGTATTTTGGTTTGTTCCTTTGAACATAGTTTTAGAGTAGAGCTGCAGGTTGCTTCTGAGAGATTGCTTGTGCTTTTGATTCGAGAAAATACTTAACCATCTTTCTCTTGCTTACTTTCCAGATCGCCTTGCAATTTCCTTATAGGTTTTGGGACAGTAAAGTTCAAGGGGCTGACTTTTTTGGTCACGTTCCTCCTAGTGCCAGCAAGCGAGGGCTTTTTGCTGTATTCTATGACATGGATCCCCAGGTAAAATCATTTGTGAAATGTGCTTTGAATTCCCTTTTTAAAGTTTAGAATTTGGCTTGATAATTACTCACATGTCAAGCTCAGGAGTTAATGAATATTGTGGAGACACATGATCATGTATATATTGTGGGCGGACATACGGACTGGGACATTTTCGTATTGGACTGGGACGTTTTCCTATAGGACAGGAGCCCCAATATTTGCTATGTTTTCTTGAAGTACTGTTGTTGCTCCCTGGGACATGAATTGGCTGCTTGTGGAAACTGTTATTTTTGGTTGATGGGGCGATTCTTCTTGGGAGAGCTGGCGACAGCACAGTGAGTGAGAGGGGCTTGAAACTTGCTCTCTGAGGGTCCTCTGGTGCACCGTGAAGGAGGGGTCGGGTGTGGTATGAGCCAGGGAAGGAAGAGGAGAGGTCATCCCTGGAACTCAATAGCTGTGGTGGTTTTCCCTTCTGTCGCTTTGCTGCCACACAAAAGAATCTCAGCTATTATTTCTTACTTTCTCTCGGTTTCAAGAAACTGTTCAAAAGGGGGTTGTCAGAAAGGGCTCCCATGCGAACCCTTCTTAAGAGTTCACCGAGAGCAGAATTTCTGTACTACTTGAGAAGAGTTTTTCCCCCATTATTTTATCTGCAGAGTTCCCTTCTCAATCTCTTCCTACTTCTTCTGAAACAAGTTGTTGTAAGTGAACAGCCAAGGGTAGCACGAATTTGTTCTTTACCTTACAATGGAGCGGACGGATGGATAGCGCGTGGTTGTGAGAAAATGGACTGGCAATTGAAGGAAGGATAAAGGACAGTTGGAAATAATGAAATTTAATTTGTGGGGGTGAGGCCCTTACCTTTTTGGAACCAAGCATCTAGAGACATCTATACCCAAAGCAAAAGACATGCCCTGCTTTTCTCTTCTGGGCTCCAGAAGAAGCACAGCGTGTTGATGTCGGTGATTGCTGGGGAGGCCGTGGCGTCCATCAGGACCCTGGACGACAAGCAGGTGCTGCAGCAGTGCATGGCTACGCTCCGGGAGCTGTTCAAGGAGCAGGTCAGAGGAAGCCCTTCTTGGAAGGAGGATCCCATGCTTGCTGTTAATGTTACGCGCTCTTCAGAGTGGGTGTGGGACCCGAGGCCAGCAGTGTGACTGAGGAGGAAGGGAACCAAGCACTGGGCCCTGCTGTTCTTTCTTCCAGCATCCCACCTTCCACTTAGGCACCTCGATGAGTCTTCTAGGGCTGCCATAACATCCTCTCACCTGCAGACTGCGGGGCTTCCACAACAGAAATTTATTTCCTCACGGTTCTGGAGGCTGGCAGTCTGAGATCAAGGTGTTGGCTTCTCCTGAGGCCTCTCTCTTTGGCTTGTAGGTGGCCGTCTTCTCCCTGTGTCCTCATGTGGTTGTCCCTCTGTGTGTGTCTGTGTCCTCATCCCTTATAAGGACACCGGTCAGATTAGATTAGAACCCACCCACCGACCCCTTTGTAACATAATTACCCGTTTTAAAAACCCTGTCTCCAAATATAGTCATATTCTGAGGTCCTGGGGGTTAGAACTTTAACATAGGAATTTGAGTGCAGCCCATAACAGTGCTCTGTACTTCTCTTTTCGCAGTTGTCTTCCTTTTTTCTCCTCACATCATGCACACCCCCCATTCTCTCAGGATGTGGGAGGCTCAACATTTTCTGTGGATTCTGTATTTACCCAAACCCTAGAAGCTTTGACTACAACCTTCTTTGAAAGAGGGACATTGTCCAGAATTTTCTCATATCCCACATAGACAAGTCTCCTTTCTGTCTTTTCTCCAAGGAGCTAATTTATATTAGCCAGTGTACTGAATTTCATCATCTCTGGAGATTTGTAAATGGTTGTGGCTTTTGTCTTTTCCTGATAAAGGAGCAAAAATAGAAGTGACTCAAAAATTACATAAATTAGAGAGGGACATTCAGCTATGTTGCTAATTTTATATGAAAGGATGTAACTAGTGATGTGATTGTATCACACAATAGACCCTCACTTGGGGTTCTTGTCTAAAGGTTCTTTTTAAATTAGTTGTTTGGAACTGAGCACACAGTTGCCACAGTAATATTTTTCGTGGTGATGCTTGTCAGAGGCCATCTGGCAAAATTACAGTAGTTCTCCTTCATTCGAGGTTTTGCTTTCCATGGTTTCAGTTACCTGAGGTCAACTGGGGCCTGAAAATATTTAATTGAAAATTCCAGAAATAAACAATTCTTAAGTTTTAAATTGTGGACAGTTCTAAATGGCATGATGAAATCTTGAGCCATCCTGTCCGCCCTGCCTACGATGTGAATCATGCCTTTGTCCAGCATCTCCACCCTGTAGATGCTCCCACCCGTGAGTCACATAGTAGCCATCACAGTTATTAGATCCAGTCATATCACTTTTATGGCTGTATATTGTTATAATTCTACTTTATTACTGTTCTTCTCTGACTGTGCCTAACTTGTAAGTTAAACTTTAGCATATGTATATATATGAAAAAACATAGTATATATAGGGTTTAGTACTCTCCATGGCTTTAGGCCTCCACTGAGTGTCTTGGAATGTATCCCCTGAAGATAAGGGGAGGCTCCTGTATCTTAAATTTAGTGAATAGGAAACATATGCTTGTATTGCTGTTTTGTGGAGAAGCCTGTTGAGAATTCCAACTTGTGATCCGAAGACTCCGCCTTTCTCCTTTCCACTCTGAGCTAGAGAAGACTCTTGGCCACCATCTCTCCAGCACATGCCAGGCAATGAAAACGGAAGGCCCGAACACTTGGCCATTGATGATGACCCTGTAGGTGGGGAGACATATCCCTGGCAGAAGGAGGAAGTACAGGAGTGAGGGAATTGTGATTGTGGGTGGGTGGGACAGGAGATTGAGGATGGAGGTGCAGAAGCTTAAAGGGGGCAGGAGGAACATCCTGAGAACTGCTGTTTCAGAATGCTACGAGAGTGAACTCAGTCCTAAAGGGAGGGAGACATATGTATTTGTAATTTGGGTTGCACCGTGTCTAAATCCCTTCTTGACCCTGTTTTATAATTCCTTTCTGTTGGATGCAGGAGGTCCCAGATCCCACAAAGTACTTTGTCACTCGGTGGAGCACAGACCCATGGATCCAGATGGCATACAGTTTTGTGAAGACAGGTGGAAGTGGCGAGGCCTACGATATCATTGCTGAAGAAATACAAGGAACCATCTTTTTTGCTGGCGAGGTGTGTATCTTGATTCCAAATCCACTTAACTTGTATTTTGGTTTCTTTAAAGTGGTATCTGCCCAGAGTTTAAAAACCAACTCAAATACGGTTGAAAGTCTTATGATGACAAACAACAGAAGCTTTCTCAACAGCCGCCTCATACTCCCAGAGGCAGCGTCTTAACTCTTCCAGCTGTTTCTTCTGGACTTGACTTCATATTTTGAAACAGTATGTTGCTATCTTCTGATTTAACATTGGACATTATCTGCTTCTTACACAGCTTTGTTTTCTTGGCAGTCATAATGGCCCCTTTGGTTTATAAGCATAACTCTTCTCGTCTCCCCTACCCTTTGGCCATCTCTAATTCACAGGCGAATCTCTCTGAGCTGGCCTGTTAGTTCCAGTCTTTGAACTCCCCCTTCCTGGAGTCCTCCTCCCTCTGCTCCAGTCCACACTGGTTGATCTTTGAGATTACTCAAGAGCCTCCTCCTGGGCTTTTTTTTTTTTTTTTTTTTTTAACCACTCTCCAGCATTGGGCCTCTATTTCCAAGATCCCCTCTCTTTCTTAATTTACTTCTGTTGAAAAAATGTTTTGTTATTCTGACTTCTGATCCTTTCTGTGCCTTTTTTCATTCCTTGTAATCTATAAACTCATGTCCCTCAATCTTAGAATTTTCTTCATTTTATTATTTATCTGGTCAAGAAAAAAAAAATTCTTTATTTCTAGATCTTCTGTTCCGTATCTTGGAACTCTTGGGTTGACCATCTGATCTCTTGTTTAATATTATTCATCTCTTTTTATTCTGCTTTTGGGGAGATCTTTTAAATCTTCAAACCCTCAAATTAACTTAAAATTTTGGCTTTTACTTTATGAATGCTTTGTTTGCAAGATGTTCCTTTTTGGTAATATCCTCTTCTTGCTTCATAACTTGTTTCTGTTTGCCTCCTCCCTACCTGATATCCTCAGAGTTCCTATTTTATGTGCTTTAGTCTCTGCCTACTACACTTCCAAATCCCCAACTGTCAGCTCAGATTTGAGTGAGGCATTTTTTAAAAGCCACATGAAAGCTTCAGCAAACTCAATAACTGGTGGTTAGATCCACAAACATCACTCTCTATCTGGAAACATTCAGTTTCTCTTTGGTGGAAGCTTAACTTCTAGCATTGTGGGCACTAGAAGCCTCATTGTTGGCTATGAAGACTTAATCCTCATTTTGTTTGGTGCCTCATCCTGCTAAGTCAGATCTCTGTTGCATAGAATCGAATGGTCAATCTGATGAGGAATATAATTGGTTTCCATAGTTTTTATTTTTCTTTGGAAAACCTGAGAGATCCATAGTTTTTAAACCAATTGTGTTTTTACCCCATGCCAGCCTCTGCCTCCAGGGTTCCTCATGCCTCCAATGGCTGAGATTTTGTAAGGATTCTCTGGGATGAATTGGTTTGCTTTTTGTTATTAGAACCCCCAGTCCAAACTTAAGAGTGAATTCTGTTACCACTTTCATCTGTGTTCACACTTTATATAATATGGTTCAGGAGTATAACATGCCTTGCAGTTTAACCTAAAATAGAGTTAGTGTTTTTGTTTACAAAAGAATGACATCTCAAAACCAGGTGTCTCTGATTACTCCTTGGCCTATGTGGAGCCAGCTTTGTAGGAAGCACATAAAGGTGGCATGCCAGGCAACAAATGCCAGCTGCTTCCAAGAGATGGCTGTTTGAGGGTCCTGTGTCTTAAGGTCATGAGCATGTAACCTTTCTTGCTTTCTCCTTTGCTGCGTTGATACAATTACCTCACCATCTAAAAACTAACTACTCTGAAGCTGCTCTCACTGCCACATTCTCCTCCTGCTAGTAATTGTATTCCTACTGACCTGAGTCTTTGGCACATGGATGTTTTCTTCTATCCCAGCCGTCAAGTTAGAGGACTATCAACTTCACCTCTTGCACTGTTCCTTGTCCTTCATTTCTATGGCCTGTCCAACACCACTTCAGCTCTCCCTTCCCAGACCTTGTCATTATCACTTCCCACTAATACGGGCCTCCCCCTTTCCTAGCCTCCTGCTTTGCTTATTCTATTCTCACTACAGCCCTTCCTTGGAAGTGAGGTTCTGCTGTCATTGATGGCCTGTTTACTTCCTCCCAATCCAACAGCCCTCACATTTTGTCTTTTTCTTGTTGAATTTAAAGTCCCTGGTGTATCCTTTTGAGTAACTTAACCTTCTAAGCCTTTGTTCTATATAATTAGCAAAACTCTATCTGTGGAGAAATGGCCATTCATTTTCTGTACTTTTTTCACTTATCTCTGAATGTACCAGCTAGATTACTTGTCTGATGGGAGGGACTTTATCTTATTCATTCTTCTTAAGCCCCACTACCTGGCACATACAGATACTTACTATTTTAATGAATCCCATATACTTGGCAGGAATGCTGAATATATTGTTAAATGAATGGATTTGGCAAAGCATGGCAAGATAACCCGAAAGCTCAAGGCTTTCATGGCTGTGTTAATATATATGAGCACACAGGAGTAGCACCATTCTTTATTTTAGGACCAGATACAGTCTAAGCTTGTATAACTGTTTGATATCAACTGTATTCTTTCTGCATGATCTCAAATTATACAATTATTTTTTACAGGCAACAAACAGGCATTTCCCACAAACTGTGACAGGGGCATATTTGAGTGGTGTCCGAGAAGCAAGCAAGATTGCAGCATTTTAAATAGAATTTGTTTGGACCCAGCTTTCTTCTGTACCCCAAATGGGAAAGTTTGAAACACATATTGAACCTCAGTTGTAAGGGGGTGAAAAAAACCTCCTCTGTATAGTAAGATTGAAGTATTTTTAAGGTGATACAATAATGTAAGCCCATTTTACCACTCTGAAAGCACTGACCCCCCCAAATTGTTATAGGCACTTATATTTAATTGCATTGCTCACAAATCCAACTAGTGCTCAAAGTCTAGATTTCAGAATAAGGCAGAATATAACCTTAAATTGAGACCTTGGAAATGATTTTTCCATGGTTGGAGGTTCCCTTCAGATTTGACATTTTTGTTTGGTTGATCAATTTTTACACATTGAGGAACCAAATCAATCGAGCAGGAATCATTAAAAAACTAGATAAAGCCATGTTTTTCTTCTGTGACAATTTATCAGTATCTTTACCAATGAGCCTTAATATTTTTATATAGCTCCAACATTGAGCTTTTACTTAAAATTTAGATAGAACTTTCATTTTTGATACAGCACAAACTCTCCAGTTGACAGTAATATGAAGCTTCTAGACATTTTATATTGTACATACTTCTCCCCACTGGGTGTTCAGAAGAAATTTAAATTCAGGTATCTTTTGTGATAAAATATTTTAGATTTGTGCAATCATTGGCAAAACAGGAAATTTTTCAGTCCCTTAAACAGTATAGGCATTGTATCATCAACAGTGGGGCACAGATAGTGTGTGCTTTACACTGTAGATGTAGAATATACCTTTGCTTTAAATATCCCTCATTCTGGCAACCACTACCAAAAAGATCTTGCCAGAATAACAAAAGCCCCTCTCCACTTCTACTTAAAAAAAACTGATTTAATCTCTAGGAATATTTTTTACATAATTATGTTTACAGTATTCCATAGGCAGGTCCACTGGAAAACTGCAGAAAAATGTGGGCTATCCCAGTAAATTCTACACATTTTATAAGCCATATTTTAAAAGCCTAAGAACATGGCATTTACTTTTTCACTCCAGACTGAAAATGGTTTAATGTCACTTTAAAATAAACTTTGGTTTCAGGGTCTTCATGATGCCTACTTTGCCAAGAAACTTCAGTTTACAGGTTAGAGATAAGCTTTTGTTTTAAAGTCTTTAACAATTCTTTCAGTTATATTGGTTTGCTTAAAAAAGGGACTAAACACTTTAAAGCCACTTTTCAAAATATTAGGTATTTTTAAAAGTTAAAGTCAGCTTATAAATACCTTACAGAAAGATGTGCAGTCAACCTTAGCATTTTGATACCCCTCTTCCCCAAAGTATATTACAAAGGAAAGCCAACAACTGTATATTGCAAAGTAAATAAAGGAAAATGCTGATATTTAGGTTATTTGTTGAGACTCATTGGTATTGATTGGAAAGTATTCTACTTTTAAAGTATTATGTACTAAAATGTTTAAATAGCATGTGTTAAGTGACAAATGCAAAATATGTTAAGTTTGAAATGGTTCACAGTAAATTATTACTTTAGTTTCTGGGCACTTAAACTTGCACTGTGCTACAAGCAGGGAAAAACCTACTTAAGGCATGGTAAATGTGTATTTTTTTTTTTTAATTTACTGTCTCAAGTGATATACTTTGACATTTTGTTCTTTAAGGAACTATGGTACTTTATTTTCTTGAGTTACTTTGAATGTTTCTCAATGTTGTCTGAAGATTGTGTAATTGAGTAGCGGAAAATACAAACTTACAATGTTTTAACTTACAGATGATGAATAGCTAGTTGTGTTAAAAAATGCTTAATAAAAATGAGGCTTGTCTTTCAAACACACTTTGTGTACTGTAGTGATGAACAGTCTAGTCTTATTAATGGATGTATTATATCATCACAAAGAAACTTCACACACACCAGCTCCATCTCCTTACCTCCAAACCCTTTTTATTCTTTTTAGGTCATAGGCATTACTACTCATCCTCTTTGTAGTAAATGGTCATAAAATAACCTTGATAGTTTTTTGAAATCACTTCAAAAATGGTCAGTTATCACTGAAGAGCACTCAAAACTGTATAAGTAATGGGGCTAACTCCATTTAAAAATTTGTTCTAAAATTCTCACCTTAGGGGGGTAAGTGCTCCTTAAACCTGTCATCTGACATTAAATGCAAGACACTTAAACACCATTGATTTAGATTTATTATTTTTATTGACAAGGTTTATAAGAACATGTTTAAAATTAAGGGCCCATTCTTAGGTCTCATTTAGTTGCTTATTTCATTCATTTGTATTATGTATACCATGCCCTAATGTCTTTATCAAGAAACAAGTCAAACCTGTGAAAATACCTGTTAACATTCAACATATTATCATCTTTATATATTTCTGTTCTATGATGCAAAGGTATCTTTCAACACTTAATTGGTACATCAAATATCTAATTCTGTCATGAGCAGCATGTTATTTTAAAATTCAGAGAGATTACTTAATAAACTGATTAAGACAGTCAATTTCCAATACAATATCAGTTCTCTTTCAAAGAGTGGTCCATATGTTGTTGATACCTAGAATCCTGATTAGCCAAAAATTAAAACCCAACAGCTGATTCCAGGAACGTTAGAAATAAACATCTTACCAGTTTTGAGAAATACTTTCAGAGATATCTGCTATTGCTTGTACATTATCTTCTGGCACTACACCTGGCACTTTTATCATAATTATGAAGGTAGCCAGGTTTTCTGTAAATATATCAATATTTTATATGGGCAAAAGCAGTTAATAAAAATCAGTTCATTTACTATAAGCCAAATGTGCTTGTACTTAATCCCAACCCTTCCCAAAGTTTTTGAAGCTGTGATGTGTTGATTTTGGTCTTTCCTTAATATAAAATGTACCTACAGACACTTTGCAGAGTTAATACTACAAAATTGATGACACTTTTCAGGCAAAGCAGGAAGACTGTTCCTTCAGTGTTCCTGTCACTGTACTTTCACTGCTCCGCTCCGTTACACTGCCTGGCCGAACACTGAGATTTCATAGTTTACAACTCTAAAGATACCTACCTATGTGAGTTTAAAAAGTGATTTGCTCAAAAGAAATAAAAAACTTTATATACAACAAATTGGTTTTTAAAAATACAAAAATAACATCTGTCACTTTTGTCATGCTGACAATTTGACATTATATACATGCAGGAGAAAAGTTCCAATTTAGTCATCTGGATAGCTGTAGTTTGTGTATTTTTAATACGATGAACATACTGCCACTGAGTTTTGACACTGACAGAAGAGATATGTATTCAAAATAGTTCATATACTAAATATTGCAATAGTCTGTGTATAAATGCCAGTTACAATAGTTTTTGTTCTACTTGATTAAAAGTATGTCTTAAGCAAGCTAATATTAAGTGCACTAAAAACCACAACAGTTCAAGAATCTATGACCTTATATAAAGAAATCCAAAATGTACAAAATACAACTATAAAAGCAAGGAACAATTACTGCCATGCAAGATTTTAAACTAAAAACTGCACAGGAATGCAATTTAAAACAGCAAACTCAAATTTACGTAACACTCAAGTTAAAAAGGTCAACAGTAAATTCTACTAACAATGCTTAATAAGGATTTAGAAAAGGAAATACATTCTCTTTGCTGGTATAATGGTATAAATCAGATCTTTGTATCTATGGAAACAAGTCATCTGTCTCTGTCTTCTATCTCAAGAAATTAGCTGTAATAAAAGAGAAACATTTTACCATAATCAACATATATTAAGTATATATAAGCCAAAAAATCTTATTCCATTCTTTCCATATCTGTTTTACTACAGATATGGGGAAGTCAGTTGGGATCAATATAAAACTGTCGCTGCCTGCAGATCCTTCCCTGCCTATGGTATAAGGAACTTGTCCTCGAGTAGCTGTGTGAGCAACTTTGTGATGCCCAGCTACCCACAATCGCTATGATGGACAGCATAATGTGGGTAGCTAAGATGTGAAACCACATCTTAATCTGAGTTCAGGTTGTCACTATCTGCTCAAACTTCAATTTTAAGATTTTAAAATGGGAATGAAAAGAAATATATTTCCCCATCTATTATGAAGAAATTTGATATCAAATGTGACACTTAGTGCACAGATGGAAGTAAAACTCAATGGAAATCAAGCAGGAGATAGGGGGAGGAGGGGATGGGTGAAAATCACACCCAACAGGTACAATGGACACTATCTGGGTGAGGGGGACACTTATAACTTTGACTCAAGCAGTACAACAGCAATCCATGTAACCAAAACATCTGCATCCCCATAATACTCTGGGGGAGAAAAAAGTAATACTTAGTGATATGAATATTTTTAAAACTACACAGTTTTTTATATATACAGTTTTTTATATATAAAATACCTTTGTGTCTTACATATCCAAAATCAAACCTGAAAAAAACTAAAACATTTACCTCTTTAACAGTTGTTTTTATGAAATCTTTTCTTTCAGTTAAATCATAAGCAGGATAATTTTCATAGACCTATAGTGAAAAGGAAAAACAATGTTAAAAAGCAGATTTAAAAATCAAATATTCTTTTAATAAAAGAGGAAATCTATAATATATACAGATAGCTGCATGTACATTATAACAGTACTCTGGTTCACTATTGCAAATGAGTAGTTTTAATAATACTGTATACAAAGGAGAAAACCAGCATGCAAACATTCTCAGTGCTTTATAGGCTGGTAGTATGGGCTGAATTAACAATAAACATGGGTGAGGCAAACACACAGATGAACCTCTTCCTTCTCCAACACTCTACATATGAGTCCACAACCTGAACTTCGGTCTCGACTCCACTCTGCTCAATTCTCTCCCTAAAGTTATGAGGTTATTAAGTATGAAATGGCTGATTTCTTTAAGTACTAAGTTTGCCAGTTGATATCTGACATTTCACTTTAACACTTTTTTTAAATTGTGAAGGTACACCCTCATTCTTTCAAATGCACGTTTTGGTTTGTGATTATCTTTCAAGTTTTTTATTTTAGGGCAATTTTTGTGAAACCATGTATAAGTCAAAAATTTGTGTTATTTTTGAATATGAGTTGTTGTAGAACTGATGCAGCACAGACAGCTTGAAATATAAATGAAATGTCTGAGGATGTAGCTAATGAATGCAGGATCATTTGAGCCCAGGAGTGTGAGGTTGCTGTGAGCTGGGCTGATGCCACGGCACTCTCTAGCCTGGGTAACGAAGCGAGACTCTGTGTCTCAAAAAAAAAAAAAAAAATTACATAAATACATAAATATATTCACAAAAATCCTTGAGATGGACAGAACTTCTGTTCAATTTCCCCTCCACTCTGTCCCCATCCTTCTCTCCCCTCAGAGGAAACCAGTGATCAATTTGGTGTGTAGTCTTCTAGACCTTAAAAAAAATTTATTTACACACACATGTATGTATAAGTGGCAGTGGAGTTTTTCTATATTTATTAACTAAATGGAGTAATAGTCTATATATGCTTTAAAAATTCAACAATACCTGGAAGGTTTTTCCATGTTCTTTTGAACTGTTACACAGTATTCCAAAAATATGGATATACCAGTTCAACCATTTCTCTATCCATCGCCATTTAGGATGTGTTTCAATTATTACAGACATGCTGAACATTACTGTAATCATTTTGGTGCAGATGTGACTATGTCTTTAGGACAGAGACCCAGAAATGGAATTCCTAGGTTAAAGGATATTTGCAATTTAAATTTTAAGACACTACCCAATTGTTCTCCAAAGAAGCAGTTACAACTTAAAATATATGAAAGTACCTGTTTTCCCTATATCCTTGGGATTCTAAATCTCCAAATGTTCATCTAGGGTATAGAATCCCTATGAAATCATATTCAAGAACAGGACACTTTATGTCCTAAAATCTGAGTTAAAAACCTAATCTATAACACCTTGCTTACCATACTAACGAGAATTAAGGTGGTCCGGGGGATTCTGCTTTTTCAAACTAATACAATCTAAGGATAATTCAATAAAAAGTTTCCAGAGCAGGAAAAGAAAATTTCCTAGAATGGATCACTTTAATTTTAACCATTTCGGTACCAGCGTCGACTATAGTCCATAGCCACAGATGAACGCGCACAGCAACTTTAGCTGACAGCTATGATATGACTTTTCTAATTTTTCATTTATCAAAATAAAATTGTGAACATTTAAAAAATAACATAATGAAAACATATATGTATACGTTACCTATTCTGATTTACATTACAAGTAACGCTGCCTGTAAAGTAAAACAAGCTTTCAAGCTTTCCTCATCACCCAAGAGCAAAACTGATTCGTTGTCAATGCATAGCACAAACTATCATGCGGACTATGCGTGCTGGCTGTGGGCAAGGTGTCTCGGCCAGTGAGCTCAGTACCAAAGTGGTTAATAATTCTAATATTATTTATAAAAATAAATCCATTATGACAGAGATTTTGACTATTTAATTTGGTATCCCAGAGCCTATAAGAGGATCTGGACATGACAGATAGTAGTTCAATATATATTTATTCAATGAATGAAT
>VSMD01123547.1:0-22978 GCA_008750895.1 Mirza zaza
GGGGATGGGTAGATACATATATAATGAGTGAGAAGTGCACCGTCTGGGGGATGGTTATGCTGGAGACTCAGACTTGTGGGGGGAGGGGGGGAAAGGGCAGTTATTGAAACCTTAAAATCTGTATCCCCATCATATGCCGAAATAAAAAAAAATAATTATAAAAAAATAATAATAAAATCAAAAATAAAAAGATTATAATTCACCAAAAAAAAAAAAAAAAAAAGAAATGAGCATCTACACTCAGGGCAAAAGGAGGGACATTTGTGACTGGCATGGGCAGAAACCAGGCAAATGGGCAAAACTTTGGTTGGTTTGGTTGTGGGATGAGCGGGAGGGTATGTTATGGAATAGTAGCAACAGCTGGGAAGTCTTACAACTTGACCCCTCCTACAATCCATCATGCCAACCTTAGAGCCATCCAGAAGCAACATAAAAAGTTCTCGGAGGTTTTCTGCAGTAGATTCTGGTTGCTATAATTTAGCCTATACTTAGCTGTCTCGGTGAGCTTCCCCTGCAACAAATTCTTGTGGGCAACAGATGAGGCAATGACTGCACCATACTGGATCTATAACACTGACAAAGATGACCCACTAGGAAATGAGAAACTGACCCAAAGAATTCAAAATAAGTTTCTGAGGTCAGCCCCACAGCTCTGCTCTGGAAAACTCTCCTAGCTTTTATGTTTAAAACTAAGCAAAAACTTAAGATATGCTATCATAAAAATGGGCAGCAAATGTGCCAGATTAAAGTGGACATATTAAAAATAAGAAGTTGCTACTGTGCTAGTAAAGCCTGAGTCTACCAACAGGCATGATGAGAAAGCAATGTGGCTGTGGCTTTAGAAGTGAGATAACCTAAAAGTTGAAATGGACAATGTCAGTAATGATGCCCTTCTGCTCAATACAGAGCTCTGGGCATATGGAAAACATCTGAAGTTCATCTGGTTGAGTCCTGAGCAGTTGCTGCATTGCTTAAAATCAAAAGTAAATGTAAAGACTTGCTTGCTGGCATGAAGCCACCATCTCACTCCATGCCTGATCCCTCCATCCTCTTCTACCTTGAAATCAGCTGCTTTTAATAAATGATTAGGGCTGGGACAGAGGCCTCCCTGTTCCCAGAGGGACCAAAGGCCATAGACACCCCTCTGGGTGTGCTGGAGAACTTCAGGAAAGGGAGGGACTCAGGCTTTTAAGGCTCGATACAGTCACCCAAGTGGCCATCCTCTCTGATCTTTAAGGGGTGAGGGAACACCCAAATTCAACTGATGGGGTGTAGGCAGGGAGGGATTCATGAGGAAAGAAAGTTAAAGTGACCTTGCAGGTGGGGCCCTTAGGGCCAATTCAATGTATTGTTATTGTGGCTTCCACAGCTGAATTTTCACTGGTGTGATGTTTTACATGCTTGTCCTATGAATGCTCATCAAGTCTAAAAGGGATTCTCCTGTTCAGGGACTGCCACATACAGACACATGGTAGTGGGACATGCAAACCACACCCCAACCCTTCTCCCTTCCTCTCCCTGATGGTCCAAGAGAAACAAGAGATAATCTCTGTTTGCAGAGACACTCTGGCTGGTGGTTAAAAAAAGAAGAAAAGTAGAATTATAAAAATTAAAAAAAGAAGATAATCTCTGGAGGACAAAGGGAAATCACAGCCTTGATTAAGGACTAAAAGGCAGCAGGTATAGTAAGATATGTAATATGTCAATACAACAGCCCAGTGAAAAAGATTAACAGGAGCTGGAGGCTTATAGAGGATTATTGCCAACTGAATTCAGTTGTCACTCCCATAGCCCTGGCTGTTTCAGATGCAGCGACTATAACTGAATACACTGCACAAACTGATGGCACTTAGGATGCTGTGTTGGACATTGCCTATGTTTTCTTTTCTATCCCACTGGAGTTGGAAGATACTCTTCCATGGGTCTCTCATGCTCCTACACATCTTGCTGGGTATGACCAGAAAGCAAGACCCTGAATGCTCTCGGCCTGGCCATTCCTCAGGTTTACATTTACAGCAAGCCACTTTGAGGCTTGCTTGCAGGCTGCTATAGAGCAGCAGGCTCCCTGGGCTCAGTGTTCATTTCCTGCAATACACCTACCTCACTGCAGGCACAGACATCCATCAAGGACAATCTGAGTTGCTCCTGTGGGAACTGGGGTTCAGGGAACCCACAGCCTATGCGGTAAAAAAAATTTGAACTTTCCCTGTTGCCAAAAGGGAAAAACATCTTTTCCCCCTTTCCTTTTCTTAGAGCATTTCCTTGAGAAGAGCTTGTATTTGTAAATCTTTCTGCTGTCCCTTTAATATGTACACAAATCCTTTTTAAAAGCTAAATAAGCCTTTTGTCAGCATTATAACACAAGAATGTTTTTCTTTTTTTTTTCTTTTTTTTTTTTTTTTTTGAGACAGAGTATCACTTTATTGCCCAGGCTAGAGTGAGTGCCGTGGCGTCAGCCTAGCTCACAGCAACCTCAAACTCCTGGGCTCAAGCAATCCTGCTGCCTCAGCCTCCCAAGTAGCTGGGACTACAGGCATGTGCCACCATACCTGGCTAATTTTTTTTATATATATATTAGTTAGCCAATTAATTTCTTTCTGTTTATAGTAGAGATGGGGTCTCGCTCTTGCTCAGGCTGGTCTCGAACTCCTGAGCTCAAACGATCCGCCCACCTCGGCCTCCCAGAGAGCTAGGATTACAGGTGTGAGCCACCGCGCCCGGCCAAGAATGTTTTTCTTAATAGCTTGGGAGCCAGCTTTCTATCTGCATGGACAACAAAGCTGATGCTATTAAGAAGCTACCCAGACCCCCAAGAGGAACTTGAAACAGTAAGAATCTACATGCCCTCAACTCAGTCAATATTACTCATTCAAGAGTTTCTTTTCCTATACCCAGGCAAGATCCACAGAAGTTTGCATAAGAACTTGGCAGTGTGTTTTCAGTTTACAGCCCCACATTCCATGCTAGCACCTGCATGGAATTCTGCAACCAGCAGGCTTTGCTTCTTTGATGGAACAAACATGTCAGGGACCAGAAGGTGATCCATTGCAACCGAGGGGGTATTGTGGCCAAAAGACTCTATCTGCCACTCCCCACAGCCATGGAAGAACTAAGGGTTTTAGGGACCCATTAAAAGGCATTGCTAAGGGCCATACTTGGACCCTTTCTGCTAAAAGTGAACTGGGGAAAATACAGCAGTGGATCCAAAAGAAGAGTGAGTGCCTTGTTTTCTCTCACCAGTTTGTTGAGGCCTTCTCAAAATTGACCAGCAAAGATCCAGGGACAGATCAAAAACACCCTCTGGTCCTATCTACCTTCGTCTTGGCCAAGGACAGATTATTACTCAAATTTTTAGCAGCAGCTACTCAGTTTGGGGACAAGCTAGAGAAAGACAAGGAAGAAAAGAAGCAATTAAAAATCAGTGTGTTAATTGCTCAGTGACAACTAATTTTCTAAAGGAATCACTCCTACCCTGGACAATCTATGAAGGGAACCAAAGACAATGAGGACACTGTATGTCATTATTGTAAGAAGCCAGGATATCAGAAGAGGGATTATAGAAAGAAACTCCAGAGGAAGCAGATATTGCAGGAACAGGGGGCATCAGGAAAGCCTGGGATAAAACCCTCAGCTAGCAAATGCTGGCAATTGGCTCAAAATTCGCAGTTATGAGGGAATTTCGGAGGTGGAAACTGGTGAAACACAAGTGTCAACAACTTTCCCTTAGGCTAACCTATGCTTGCCTTTTCAGGTAGATACTGGTGCTACTTATTCTACAAATTCCCCAGAAATATCTCACTTGCCATCTGATGATAGGTCAATACAGGTTGTTGACATTGCCGGTCAGCCTTCCACTTGTTTCTTTCCTTCCACAGTTCCCATACAGATAGGTCTTATAATGAAGACTGTGCTTTTTCACTTTTTTCTTGATCCTCCTGTAAACCGACTGGAGAGAGACCTTGCATATCTGCTGGGCAGAATAAAGGCTACCATATTCTATACTCTCGTTGGAGTGCTTGTGGAGCTCCCTGGAGGAAAGGGCACCTGATCTGGTTACCAGGTGCCATGAAAAAGAAAAGGGGTTGGCAGAGAGTGGCAGCCTCACATTGTGCTGGAAAAGTACCCCAAACTGAAACAAATCAATGTATCATTTTGGGCCCTAGGGAATAATGATAGTGGTTTAATTCAAGATATAGAATCGATAAAAAGAGTCTACCAAAAGGATAAGCTATGGCCATGTGTAAAACAATATCCTTTGTTGAGAGCTCAATTAGAAGGAATAAAACCAGTTATAAAAGAATTATAAAAACCACAAATAATTTTTAAAAGGCACTCACCTTGTAATACTCCCATACTGCTAATCAAGGAAGATACATTTGATGAAGATGGACAACTATTACATAGATTTGTACAAGATCTTAAGAGAAGTAAATAAATTTGTTGTTCCATCAATCCTTGTAGTTCCCAACCCTGCAACTACTCTGATTTCTGTGCCACTGATCTGCAAAGTTTTTCTCTCCAGTTTATCTGTGTTCTGCTTTTGTTCTGTTCCTCTAGCTAATGAATCTAAATTCTGATTCGTTACTGGTAGAGTCCAGTATTTATGTCAAAATGATCTTACAAGGGTTTCATGACTCTCCTACTACTTTTCTCTAGCCATTTACAGGAAAACTTAGGGAAATTTGTCCTACTGGAGATATCTATAATTAATTATTCAAAATATAGGTTATTTGCTGGTATTCTCCAAAACTAAAAAGCAATGCAAAACTGAAACTTTGGCTTTGTTACAATTCCTTGCTTCACTGGGACACAAGACCTCACTAAACAAACTCTAATGTTACCAAACTGAAGTAAAATATTTAGGGAATCTGTTGTCAAGTAAAGGCGTAAATTTTGCAGATGAAAGGGCCTACTACAATAAAACAGCATAGACAATTTTGGGGACTCATTGGATACTGCAGAACAGCAGATTCCAGCTTTTGCAATGAGCACAAAACTTGTGATGAAGCAATTGCACGGTGATTCTCCAGATGCTCTGATTTGGTCCCTAGAATTTGAAGAGGCTTTTGAATAACTGAAATCGGCTATGGTTCTCTCACCCAGCTTTGGGGATTCCAAACTTTTAAAAACTTTCCACTTGATTTGTTATGAAAGTAAAGGCACTACTAGTGCAATTTTAATTCAAAAGGTGGGCTTAGACTATAGACCAATAGCGTATTTCTCAGTTCTTATGGATGCTGTGGTACTGAAAATGTCTAGATGCTTCCAAGCAGTGGCAACAGCTACCACACTTAGTGAAAACGCTCAAGCCCCTACCTTGGGTCACTTGACTCTTTTGCACACCTTACATGCTGTGACAGCGATCTTATAAGTGTATAAGACCCAGCATTTATCGGTGTGCCATCTGACTAATTATTAACAAGCATTATTATCTAATTCCAATCTTGTGCTTTGGAGATGCAGTCTCCTAAACCCTGCTACTCTTTTACTAGATCCTGGTCAAATAGATGATCATGAGTGTACAATGGTAATAGGAGAAGACACTAAACAGCAAGCTGATTTTTCTGATATTCCTGTTTAAAATGCATATTTGATAATGTTTACTGATGGGTTATGTACTCAAGATATAAAAGGCTACCTTTAGGCTTCCTATGCTATGGTGACTGCTCAGGAAATCTTGGAAGCTTATGTCTTGCCTGGAATTAAATCAGCACAATCAGCCAAGTTAAAAGTGGCTACGAGGGCTACAATTCTTGGTTCAGGGACTTAAAGTGAATCTATATACTGATTGTATATATTTGTTGTCTGTCATATAATGGGGCAAATTTGAAAACGTAGGGGATTCTTGACTTCATGGAAACTAAAATATCTCAAGAAAAATTAGTGTTCAAGTTGTTAGAGGCTTCACAATTGCCTACTGAGATATCAATAATCTAGTGTAGAGCCCACATAGTGCAGAATGTTCAAAAAAAATTTCTAAAGGCAATGATTTCGCTAACAGGGCTATAATAGCTACTGTTAGAACATGGCTGACTCCCAACTCAGAAGCCTCACTTCTAATACAATAAGAAACTTTCATTCGTTTTCAAAAATACACATCCCAAAAGGAAATGGACAAATGGATTAAGAAAGGGGCTATAAGAAATTCGATTATACTATGGGAATTACCTAATGATATAATTCTTACTGCACAGTCTTTATTTGCTTGGTTAGTATTGTTGTGTCATCAACAAAATCAGCTACATAAAAAACGGATTTTAAAGGCA
Source organism: Mirza zaza (assembly GCA_008750895.1). Lineage (NCBI taxonomy): Eukaryota > Metazoa > Chordata > Mammalia > Primates > Cheirogaleidae > Mirza > Mirza zaza. The sequence continues at coordinate 6,267 of VSMD01123547.1, forward strand.
TTAGACTATCACTATGCCTACCAAAAAGATGAACTTATTCAAAACATATTAAAGAGATATGCTATTTGTCAGCAAAAGTCTTCACAGACCACTGCCAGAGTAAGTACAGGAAGTTTTTCCCAATCAACTTACCAGGAACCTGGTAGCAGCTAGATTTCATAGAATCAATGCCTGCAGAAGGTAAGAGATTTTTGTCTAGTTATGGTGTATATAAATGGCCTGAAGTTTTTCTCTCTTCAAAAGCCATTGCTCAGGCAGTGGCAAAGGTCCTCTTTATAAACATAATTCCCACCTTTGGGCTACCAGAGCAGACTGAATCAGACAGAGGAAATAGCTTTATTTTTACTTTTGTTCATGAATTATGCAAAAGCCTACAGAATCCGATGAACCGTCATAAGCCCTGTCGTCCTCAGTCCTCTGGACAAGTGGAGCAAATGAATCAAAGTCTGAAAAAAAACACTGACCAAGATTCAGTGATCTTCTGATTTAAAATGGCCTTGTTAAAAATTAGAGCAACCCCTGCTAGCAAGCACAGTGTCACTCCCTTTGAATTAATGTTTGGCAGGCCTATGATTTGGATCTGAGACCATGTCCTGTGCCTAACTGAACCCTCTCATAATAATATTCAACATATGAACTAAAAATCCTAAGCCCCCACCCCCCACAGACTGAATGGACCCCCTCTTGGCCAAGGGGATCCCAGAAAAACCTTAAAGGTGAGTTGAAGGCCATTCCCAATGAACTCCCTATTATATTCCCAAAGTACACAAGATCTGGGCTTTTAAAACAATCTAATTATTGGCAGAGTAAAGGAGGTAAAACCATCTTCATTAGTAATTTTTGATAATAGTAATGGTAAAGTAACATCCAGACACTCAAGCCCTAAATTTGATGCAAAAATGTTTTGTTAACTGGTTTGATTATAAGGATCCTTACAGAAAAACAGGAATCCATTAACTACACTAACAAGCTATATAACCGTAAGAGTAAGCCCACTTGTGATTTGTTCTCTCATCTTTATGATGGTAGGGGTTTGGTTCAATAAAACTACTGATAGTGGTAAAGATAGCAATGGTAAATTACATCCTAACTGGTGGGAATGCTTTCAACAGACCCCTCAAAATATATATAATAAAGATCCCCCTACTATGTTTGGAACATGGCAATGCTCTGAGCCTATTTTAATAGCCCCCAATATTATAGGTGGATAGTTTTTCTTAAAATATCTGAGGCTAAGTCTTCATAACTAGACATGTATCCCTTGAGCCTTCCCAACATGATGTTTGTTTATTAAGGCGCCTGTTTGGGGCCATCCAAGGGCAAAAGGAGACTTATTAGAATACAACCCTAGGAGGAATATAAACAAGCACAGGTATACCTAACTCTTTTGAGATTAAGACTTTGAATAATAAACCTAGTGCATTGAGACAATTACAAAAGCACATAATGCAATTGCAAACTGGATTGAATCATATCATATGAGATATTTAAAAGCAATGGAAATTCAATTAGAATGGAAATGAGAAAATTTGGGGATTGGACTATTTGGAAAAATTTAATGATGGAGCAAAATATCACCACAAAGGTCTCAGGCACTCATTTGTATATTCTAAAAGCAATTAGCTACAAAATAGTTCCAAGATACATCATTAGTTCAGAATTACAGGGCTGTTCATATTTAAGTGAACAGATAAGTACTGTACTCCAACTATACCAGAAGAGATAGAACAATGGTATAAAAAAGTAGCTAATTAATTGAGAGACCTGGCATTTACAGATAGAGACTGCAGAAGATAAGTCTAATATCATTGTATTAACTTAGAATGCAAGTTCTCTCCAGTCCCAGTATGGACAGATAAACATAGGTGGATGCCTGTTATTCATGGAGATCTACATGCCTGGTATCACCATGGATTTGGATCAATGTAAGAATGGCCCATAGGTTGGGTTTTTCCTCAAGATTTAAAAGAATTAGAGTGAAGCATATTAAACACTGAAAGTTCAATCTGTACTCTTCAAAGAGTACCTTAGAATATGCTAGATAATGGCCATGTATGTCTCTGTGTTTTGCATCTTAGAAATATTATTTGGGAAGATGGAACAAGTACTGCAAGGCTAAGTTCTGTAAATACAGTGTTACTTATTGATTGACAGGAACTTAGGAGAAATGTATTGGGCCTTATAAAACTCTTAATTAAAAATTAGAATATCAGGCCTCTGGAGAGCCAATCCTTAGGCTTGGGTTTGGTGAGGTTCCCTAAGGAACCATAAAATAATACTTAAATAATCACCTTAAAGGGAAAGCAATAAAGACAACACCAACAATCTGTAAAAGTAATATATGAGAAAATGAGAATTTTTGCACATTGCTAATCAAGAACGTGTTTTAACCATCCACCACTTGTAAGACATATTTAAAGGTTTTTTCCCCCTAACACAAATGTTGCACTGACATTTAAAATTCACCCCATGGTAATTTTCATAATTGCTTTGCTGAGTATTTTACTATGGATTTGCTGGATTTTTAGATGTCTGGAAACTGCCCAGAGAAAGGCAGAAATAGTGAATGATAAAGATAATTAGAAAATTGTAGTGTTATTATAAAAGAAGGGTAAATCATAAGGGGGAAAAATTAAATTAAATTTTCCCTATTGCTAAAAGGGAAAGAGACCTCCCCCGCTTCCCTTTTCTTAAAGCATTTCCTTGAAAAAACTTGTATTTGTAAACCTTTCCTTTGCCCCTTTGATATGTTTGTAAATTTTTTAAAGCTAAACAAGTCTGTGTCAGCATTACAACCCTATCTCCCTGACACCCTGGGGAGTTTAGCCTAGGTACCAAGCTCTAATCTGTAATTACCTGTTTATCATAGATAGAAGCTTGAATTTTTCTTTCAGACAAAGGCAATTAGCTAGCACAGATGACCACTCCAATTACCAGTTGAATTTAGGATGAACTATGAAAGAATGCAGAGCAAACATTGCTGTCGAGTCTTCTCATGTGAGGACAAGTTATCGCTTATCCTGAGAACATGTACCTGCTCGGCTAAATAAAAGAGTGAGATTTCTTTCTGTCTTTGTAATCTCGTTAGCAGATTGCTTGTGATGCACATTGCAGTCTGGTTTGATGCTTATTCAATAATAAAACTCTTTCCTTTCTATTCTCTATTTGTAGAGAGGATTTCCTGGGTTGCAAGGAGATGTTATTTTTAATTTTTTCCCCAACATGCAACCAAGCTAACTTTGGTTACTGCTTTTTCTCTGAGTAATAGCCTTCCTCACTGACTCAGGAGTCCTGTGGCTTCTGCCAGCATGCTTGCAAACATGGCAGCCCACTTATTAGCTTTTAAGTATCATAAAATCTCAGACCTTTTACAGTTCTTGACACCATGGGCCAAGACTAATTTGCATTCATGTGGCAAAGCCTTCAATTCACATTTTCAGTACTCCCACAAGGAATGAGTACCTTGACATTTCAAACCAGTGAGTGGGTCAGGCCGTAGGGTGACTCTACCTTCTGATATCTAAAATTTTCACTCTATAGATCAGTCCCCTTGGTTGGCAAGTCAGAAGCTTTAGTCTCAATGTGGTATTAGCATGCCTTTGCCATCAGGAGTGACTGGTAAACCCTGGGAAAATTCAGAGGACTGCTCAACAAGCAAAGCATCTGGGACCTCTGGGTGGATTCACAATGCTCTACCCCTCTCACAGTCAAGGAAAAACTTCCATCTCTTTGAACCTCGCACCAAAAAGGAAGCTCAAAAAGAGACCATACTGGATACCTCAGTTATGAGAGATATTATATGCCTCACTTGGACCTTCTACTAGATCCTTTATATTGGCTAAACTGCAAACCAATGTCCTTTGACCCAGGCCCAGACCAACAGGCAGTGTAGGATGCTGCCTAGCAAGCTGTGGTACATTCTCTGCTCTCTACCTTCAGGGTACCCAAAGCCTAAGTGACCCTGTTGAGCTACTAGTCTTTGCAACTGATTATTTTGCCTAACGGGGTCTCTAACAAAGGGAGGCAGCCTCAACCTAGAAGAGCCCCTTAGGGTTTTTGATTTGTCATCTTCTTACACTGCTACCCACTATGCCCCCTATGAAGGCAGCTATTAGCTTGCTGTTAGGCCCGTGTTGAAATTGAACTGAACAATGGAGGCCTCGTGACTCTGTGCCTGACCGCTATTCCCATTTGGGGGTGGGCTGATTCACACTCAATGACTAACAAGGTGGGAAGGGCCCAACAAGCCTCAGTTATCAAAAGAAAACAGTATATTCAAGAGCACAACTGGCCTTGCCCCAACAGCATCTCAGCTTTACGTGAAAATGGGACAACTATCCTTATGGGGGAAAATGTATTTCCCAATCTACCAACTAGAGCAAAGCTGTTAGACTTAATGGGGCCCTCAATTCACAGAGCTTCCCATAAATGCCTGGACCTGATCCACTAATGGTTTGGTTAAGCTGAAATCTGATGGTTTCCACTAGGCTGTGTGACTGTTCAGCCTCAGCGGAACTGAGAATAGAATGTAGGTGCTCCACTCAGCAGGCCATGGTCATTAACTCCGCCCAATATTCCCTTTGATATTTATTGACTCTTGAGCTATTTCCAATGGCCTGGCTGTTCCGTCTACCACTTGGAAGACTACAGAGATTAGTCAGTCTTCGTTGGTATCACAACTGTGGAAACTAATCGCAGCTATTAATTGAATGATCTGTGTCACCCATGTAGATACCCAGGGTAAGAGTCCACTTTCTGATGAAACTGAGTAGAATTAAGCTGCTGATTGAGCCTTCACTGCCCAGAATACCGCCCTTACTGCCTGGATCCATCATCACATTGGACATGGCAAGGTAACCATTCTCATAGACTGGACACAAATTATAGGACTCTATATTTCTGATGCAGAAGCTACCACTGCATCCCAAACTTGTGACTCCTAAAAGATGACCTGTTGTGATAAAGAGGGTCACATCACATGAGGTGTGGCCCCATTTGCTCCTGGCGAATTGACTACATCACTCCTCAAGCTCCCTCTCAGAGCTTTTACTGAGGTTGCACCACCGTTGACATTTTCTCAAGTTAAACTATTGCTGTTCCAATCTGCTCCGCCAGTTCCAGCCACACAATTGTAGCTGTTTTCAGTTTTCTGGACTATTTGCAGCCTGAAAACAGTACGCCTTTTATTGCAAAAGCCATTTAACAATGTGCTGATGTCAAGGTTTGATGGATTTCCATACACCCTACTATGCACAAGTATCTGGTATTGTCAAGCCTTGGAACAGCCTACTCAAAAGTTGACTCAAAAGGACTTTAGACTCTACCTCCCTCACTAACTCCTGGTCCACAAACTTTAGTAAGGCAGTTTGGTCAATGAATACGACTGACCCCAGAAAGCAATCATCTTCTTTCAGCTGCGCTCTGAGTAATGATCAGAACACAAGGTTTTGAGGGTCATATGGACATATTTTTAAAATCTAAGACTGTCTTAAACATTCCTGGATATAATCTTCTTTCTTTCCCCTAACAGCAACTGCAGACTACAGTAGTTGGTAACTCACTGGGTGGCAGCCCAGCCAAAAGGGAGCCTAAGAGATTTCCATTTAATTCTGGTTCAGCCACCTAGATTCTCTGGTTGGATTGACATTGTCCTAGATCATAAGGATAATTACCACTTGGTTCAGTACATTGCTCGCTGTGTCCCCCTACAGTAACCCAGGTGGGCCAACATACAGAACATAACAGATCTCCGTAAATTTATAAAAATGCCCTTGTTCCTCCTCCACCTAATACATTCAGATCAAAGGTCCAGGAGCTAGTAGCGGATGACTGGGGAGAGAAAGTGAACTTACAGCTACTAGAATGGACCACAGTGATTTTGCATCAGTAGAGGGAAAACAACTTGGCATCTTAAAAGGAAATATCTTGGACCCAATGAAGTACAAGAGAGGGAGGGACTTTTATGATCTTTGTCTTTCAGAACCACCTTTGGAACCTTCCTCAAAAGGAAAATGCCCTGCTACATCTCTTCCCAAACAGGTGCAAAAGCCTTAAATTTAACTGTCGAGTCTTCCAACATCCCCCGCCAACCCATGCCAGGGAGGGCCCAGCTCCTGTATCTCACATGCAAAACACCTATCAACCCTCCAAATGTCTTCCTCAACCCCTTACCCCAGCCATCGCTCAGTCATTCTGTAGGGCAGAAGAATGCCATGTGGCCGGTGGCATGAATATGTAGGACTCGTTGGAAAGACTGCCCTCAGGTAGTCTCTCCAATAACATAAACTAGACTCAAGTTTTCAAACAGAGCTGAGAACCCTCAACAACACTGAACTTCACCTGAGCCCTGAAAACAGTGACAGTTAAGAAATTTCCTGCTTATCTGTGTTCCTTGAGAAACAATTTATCACAAAGAACCATCCTCTCTATAAGGCTTTTTGTCCATTCTCTGTCATGACTTCCCTAAGACTCGTGATGACTCCACTCCACTGTTTGCCTGAGACAAGGCCAAACACAGACCTTTTCCCTTTTCTCTGAACCTGCACCCAAGGCCTGACACAGACCCCTCAACTCCCCATTCTTTGTCTCTTGAATAATTAACCATACTATCATCCTCCTGAAACTAGCTAGACACAAAGCTAAACATTTCCTGGTCAGCTGACTGAGACCTCCCCTGATTGCAAAAACAATCTTCCCTGTAAATTTCTCCACCTATAACTTGTCTACTCCTCCCCACAAAAGTATAAAGCAGAAGTACCTTGCCCAGACTCCACTATTCAGATCTGGGGTACTCTTTATATTGCAATGGCATGAATAAAATCCATTTTCTTTGTTCCATTTTTGTCTTGGACAGTTTGGTGCCATGACTTGAATAAGACTGGATGCCCCTCAGTACCTTCTCCACCCAGGTACTGAGACCTCTCCAGCCCACTGTGCTCCTCCCCTGACTGGTGGTTTGGGAATCCATGGTAAATCCAGCCCCTGATCCCTGTGCTCTGGACGTTTTTCCATGGTCGCATAGTAAGGATGTGACTGTCATTCTTTGAGAGCTCTTTTAAATTTTGTTTTGTTGCCAGCCTTTGTTTAACCTTGGAACTCATTGGAAATTCTCAATCCAATTCTCAACCCCTTCAAACAATTACTGCTGATTATATGCATTTCCACTATGGCAACAGTTTAGTTCGGCATTATATCCCAAATGCCATAATTTTACTAAGGATAACTCAGAACTCCAAAGGCCCCTTTCAGGCATTCAGGATCTCCCTATACTTATTCATTTGTGAAGTGCCCCCAATTCTTGGGAGTCTTAAGCTCTCTTCTCACTGAGAAAGAAAAGCAACTTTTTTTTTAATCTGAGGAATGTAAGTCCCTTTAAATTAGGAGGCCAAGAGAGTCAGTGAAATGTGACAGTCATGTCTCACTCCCTCCTCAAGCTAAGTAATCACTTCTTGAAGCCACTTGCTATTGTGGGTTCTAGACTGGGGCCAAGACGTCATAAAATTAATCTAACAATGCTACATGTTGGACACCATAAGTCATACCCTATATTCAACAATGTATAGCCAATCACTAATCAATGTTATTTTTATAAACCAATGAGAATTTCTGTCAAATAACCTTGTACCAGCCCACCTCTTATTCCCTTTGCCTTTAAAAACCTGCTTGTAACAAAGCCCAAATGGAGCATTTCCCAAGGCAACTTAGAAGTGTTTCTCATGCTTCTGTCCTCACTTTGGCTAGAGTAAACTCTGTAAAATTATATTTTGTGCCTCAGTTTCTTCCTTTAGGTCAACATAATCAATGGTAAGCTTATTTTGTTTGGTATGAGGAGGCTGAAAAATGAGAAATTGTCTCCAATCTACCTCAACTGTATGGTCTCTCAGAACTGGCTCTCCCACCATCAGACCACTCCTCCTGCTCCTCCTTCACCCCTAACTAAACCTCACAACACTTTTCTCCCCCAGAACCCTCCATGTGTGACACCCCTGCCCTTTCTCTACCCATTCATTCTGCAGATTCCCCCTTTCCCCCTTCAGCCTCTCCTCCTCTTTACCTTCTCTGGCTCCGTTAAATTTTCCTGCTGCCAAGTCCCCATCCTAACCTGTATTATTTGCCTTATTCCACCTGTGATGGAAGGTCAATGACCTGAGGACCCACCTGAACAAGTATTCTTCAGGCCTTGTTCTTGCTCAGGTTTACATGCTATTGTTAAAAACTTTCCAGACCCCTGTAAGATTGGAGAAGAATTTGGTAATCAATTCAGACTGGTGCTCGGGGTATATTCTTCTGGGATCCCTGACTTATATCAACTTGTGCAACCCCTAGTGGGCCTCTGAGATGGACTTTCAAAGAAATCAGAACACCCTGAGGCAGCCTACAGTCATATCATCCTGAACTCCTGATCTCAGAAGCTAAGCAGGGTCAGGCCTGGTTAGTACTTGGATGGGAGAACACCCCGAGGCTTACATGGAAGTTAAAACCACAGGAGAGAGGCTTTTAGAATCCATTCCCACTATCTTCCCCCTCAAAAATTTATTAGTCAAATATACAAGACTGCAGAAAACAAAGAGATGAATAGACCTCTAATTAGAGCTAGAGATTAGAAAATGTTTGGGAGGACTGCTCTAATCTTGCTCTTGAAGATTAAACCACATCTGCCTTGGTCATTAACTCTGTTAACAGCTTACAACCACAAATCAGAGACATTACTAAAAATATGTAAATTGGTGAAATGTTCTTTCTTAAATACACACTAGTTCAACACCATAAGGACTTCAGTACAGAAAAGGCCAAATTAACGCAATGCAAGCCCATGGGTTTACAACTTAAATAAGAAGGGAATAAGCCAGGGCAATTTGTTCCCCCCTGAAACCCCACAGATAGGGACATTTGCAAATATCATTATAAAAAGGGATAGGACATCAGACTTGGGATTCCTGGCCCTAAAACCCAAAAGGGAACAAAAGTTCAAAAATCCATCTCCCCAATGACTTTCCTTAGAGAGACCTGCCCCCTTGTGTCCAAAATTGACTTGATGGGCAAGGGGAGATAATTGTCCCCAGCCACAGACATCCTACCACCTTCCTAATGGACACAAGGGGAACACTTTCCGCCATTAACATCTCTTATTTCCCCCTTACTCTCCCTCAGAGTATACGAACCATACCTGTGGTGGAACTTGATAATCTATCACATGACTTGCCATCATCTAAATCTGTCTCACTAGGACCCCTCACTGCCCAGCAGAGCTTTCTGCTTAGCTTCACTGTCTCAGTAAGCCCACTGGGGAGAGAAGACCTCTTTCACATGAACCACTGAACTATAAGCTCTCTATTTGTGTCCATATGTATGTTTATGTGTCTGTGAGTAATATTTTCCTACCTCTGGGAAAAAATGAATATCCTAAAATGCTCCCAAATAACTTGAACTTCCAATAATTTTAATGTGCTAAAAAAAAGAAAGTACAGTAGTCCCCTTATCCACAGGGGATATGTTCCAAGACCCCGCTGTGGATGCCTGAAACCGTGGACAGTACCAAACTCTCTCTATATATGCTAGGCTTTTTCCATCTGGTAACCGAGATGGCTATTAAGTGACTAATGGGCGGGAACACAGACGGTATGGATCTGCTAGACAAAGGGATGATTCACATCCTTGGTGGGAGAATGGGACAGTGCAAGATTTTATCATACTACTCAGAACAGCATGCAATTTAAAAGTTATAAATTGTTTATTTCTGAAAATTTCCATTTAATATTTTCAGATTGCAGTTGACTGTAGGTAACTAAAACCACAGAAAAGAAAGCTGCAGATAAGGGGGGAACTATAATTCTTATAGAAACTAACTCAAATGTTTTGAGAATTCAAGTTTACATAATTTAGGTAAATCTTTGGCAAACAAAACTAGTTTAATATTGTTCGTTAATAAAAAAAAATAGCCATGTCTTCTGAGTTATCAGCATCAAGTATAATACAAGCATACAATTTTTTTTGGATTGGAACCAGCATTTATTTTTAATGAAATAGAGTCGAGGAGAATATAAAATATCCCAGTACATCATTGCCTAAGAGTATTGCTTCTAAATTTTTTGTTTCTATTATATTTATGTGTGTGCACACATGTGTGCATGCACGGGGGGAGAAATAAATATATATGTCTATATGTGTGTGTGTGTGTCTATATGTCACCATGTAAAATGTACTTCTTACTGTGCCCCCTGCATCACAGTCAAAACATCAGGAAAAAAACTCAACAACCTTTTTAAAAAAAATATTTGAAAGCCTCTGCTCTACCTGCTAACTTGCCTTAAAAGGCAAGCAAAGCAACAGGCTGCGATGTCATTTTCTATTAGATAAAATATTTGCCTGAAGCATCTCAAATGTCTGGTTGAAGCCTACAAAATCAGCATCTTTTTCCCTCCATCAAACAGCATACTGGAGAGCTTCTCACCACATCAGTGCTTTTCATTCCAAATTACCATCCATCACTAGATCGCTGACTTTGCCACATTCCCCTGGTGGCTAATCAGTTCTTGATTATTCCTGCTGAGAGCAGATAGAGCTACAACATAAAAAGATTGAAATCCATAAATGATCTAAGAACTTCCTTTCAGATGATTTTCTACATTAAAAACTGAAACAGAATAGAAACATACATTTCTATTCCAGTTGAGTATTTTTTTTTCTAAATTTATACAGGTTTACTAATTGAATAAGCTATCTATCGTTATATCTACTAGATATTCAAGATTAGAAAAGATGTAAATTTGTCTTTAATCAAATTGAATCATCATTCTGACTAACTTTATTCCAACCATAATTATGCTTAGTAGTATGTCACTTTGAAGACAGTTGCCAATATCCTTAGGTAACTTAAAACCTTGGACTTATGTCAAATTAAGTTAATTAATGGTTATTCATTTAGATACCTAGATCATTTCTAAGTAAGAAAAAAACCTGAAACATTAATTTTAAGTTTATATACATTTACATCTTATTTTTATAGGGTTCAGAGAGGCTATGTATATATATTTGGGTCTGTTAATGAACATGTTCAGTTTAGCCACTTTGAAAAGTTATACTATAAAGCTGTGGTCCCCAAGCCCCAGGCCACGGATCAGTACCAATCCACAGCCTGTTAGGGACTGAGCTGCTGAGCTCCACCATGCCCCTACCCCCATTTGTGGAAAAATTGTCTTCTATGAAAACAGTCCCTGGTGCCAAAAAGGTTGGATATCACTTCTATAAAGGATGTACATGGCTACAGAAAATGTGAGATATATATTCACAAGCTCTGCTAGTCTGCTACAAAATGCTGGTGTATGATACACAATTCACATTTATTCACAGTTTTCTCTGTGAAATAAAAGTTATTGTGGTTAAATTTATAATCAATATATGTAAGATAGACTCTACTAGGAGCAAAAGTGGCAAAGAGGAATAACTATGTATATAGGATATGTCGAGGAAAAAGAAAGTAGTTTTGTCCTAAAGTAAAATGACTGGTTGTTTCAGAATGAGAATGGGAAAAATATAAGACAAAACCTGAATGAATATAGAAAGCTGGAGAAGGCCCACAGAAAGGGAATTGTATGTGTTCTAGTCAAAGTTTAATGAGTTTATTTATAAGAATTTCAAAATGAGCTTTGGTATCTAATATTATACTGATACAAAACTACAATTTGTTTTTCTCTCTGGTAAAATTAGCTCCTGCCATCTTGCTTCTTTGTCTGCTCTTTGTCATATTTCTCCTTCTTTTCCGTTGACCTCTGGCCCAACCATCCCCTATGATCCAAGACTCCAAGATGGCTTTGCCCCTCATGGTGCTCTCTGTCCTCTTCCTCCTTTACATTCCTACCGTACAAACAAAAGAGAGGAACAAAATTCCCTTGTTTGGTTTTCAACTATTGCTACCACACTCAGTCTCACTGGTTGTTAGATGTGTCCTCCCCTACCTGCCTCCCAGGACAAACATCTAATCACCATTTCCCTCAGCATGTCCCATATCCCCTTAATGGTCCATATTGGTATTTAAGCCACCCCATATCATCAACCCCAACCTTTCAGCACATACTAACTACACTGTATCTCCCAACATAATTAATGCTTCTCTTGAAATCTCCAAACCCCATAACTCCACTTGCTCAGAATTAGGCCCAGGGGGAAAAAAAAAAAAAAACATAGTAGGGCTTTTATCCCCAATAACCACCATTTTCTCCTCCACTACTTTTCAATCAGCCTTGTAGACTTTGTTCAATTGTACATAAAGAGTCTGCCCTCCTGAAGAAGGGTCCACCCCAACATTAAGTGCAACAATTATGAATGATTCCTACACCACAAACACTGTCATCCCTATGATACTACTTTTTATGTAGTCAGCCAGTCTATACCTGCCTTCCCTACATTAATCTTTTTTGTGTCTTTGGAATCCTTGTCCAGGGCATCTACATATTGAAAACCACCAGCCCGCCCAGCCCAGAAGATGGCGGATGAGAAACACCACCAGACACAGTGTCTCTGCAGAAAAGACAGATTCTAGCAGAAATTAGAAGAACGAAGCAAGAAGATGAGCCTACATCGGATGAGGGTCGGAAGGAGGAGTACCTGAGACCACGGGAGACTCCACGGGAGGAGGTCGTGGAAGAGAACTGGAGGCTGGGACCCCCGGAGCAGCCCAGAGACCAGCGGGAAGTGTAGGTGGATCTGCTGTTTCCCCTCCCCTGCATCCCAGACTGCTGGTGGGCTCCCCAGCGGGTGGAGAGACCTGCGGACACCAGCCCAGTGACGGCCGCCGCCAGTGAGTGGTAAGCCAGTAGCGGACGGGACACGGCAACAGACTCCCAACTCCCTCGGGACAAGTCCGTGTGTACAGACCCGAGCCGCGCGGCAGGTGCCATACTGCCTCCTCCTCCCCTCCCCCGACCCTACCCGCGGCTGCCCAGAGAGACAACATAGCCACCAGCCAGAGGCACCTACAGGGAACGGGACCTTCCCTTTTGGGGCCCTACAGCTGACTAAGGGGAACTCAGACTGTGAGCTGTCTGCCTGCCAGACCTCCCACGTGCTGCTGGCACGGTGATCCCAGGAGAACGGGGCAGAGCCTGAGGTTGAGAGACACAGAACCAGCGTGGGATCCCTGTGGGTGAATTGGGACTGGCACTGCTCCGCCCTGGTGGGGATATAGTTTGAACTCTGGGACTCAGAGGTCAGACCTGCAGACCACATCACGTGCACCGAGGCCTTGCATTGCCCGGGGCACAGAAGGGATATACCTGAAGAGCCTGCTGAGGTGTGTGTGCCTTCAGGGGCAGATCAGAGTCCTAGAGGGCAACCCTCCCCCCAAAGGGGGACCGTGCGCCAAGCCCAGGTGGCGTTCCTGCACAGGGAACCTCCCCACTGGCATCACACTCAGGAGAGGTCTGGTGTCGTGTGGTCTGGCCTGCTGGCAGAGGCCCAGGAGTAGCCGCAGAGTTGGGGACAGTGGAAAGACGCCAGGCCAGCTCCAGACTGCGGGTCTCGGACAGCCCCACCCCCACACGCAGACTTTCTGGCTGAACGGGGCCATTCCAGCCCCTCCCTGTCAGCGTTGCCAGCAGAGAATAGAACTTTGACCTCTGCTGACGACATTGGTGGTGCCGGAGGATGGGCTTAACCAACCAAGCTCCGCCCAGACTCTCTCCTAGACCAGCCCTCACTAAGGAGGAGAAAAGTACACACCTGGAAGTCCCAGGGCCACACCCACCATCTGAGGCACTAGAGTTCTCTCTGCAGGAACAAGAGCTGATAACAGGACATAAAAACAACAGCATAGCCTGTTCCTCCAGGGAAGCGCCACCTACTGACAGTGAGAGCATACTGCACACCCTTTTCACGACACCTACTGACTCATTATACAGGGAGTGGTCGAATCTCACCCACAGACACCACCTACCGGCTCAGAAACTAAACAAGGCGTGTGAATACCCAAACAAAAACCTAAAGAAAAGAAACAACAACTGATCGACATGGGAAGAAATCAGCAAAGGAACTCAGGAAATATGAAGAACCAAACAGAAAACATAACCCCAAAGAGAAGCCCCAGCCCCCTAGAAACGGACACCAACCAATATCAGGCAACCAAAATGACAGAAGAGGAATTTCGTATGTGGATCGTAAGAACACTCACCGACCTGCAAGAACAACTCAATAACCAACACAAAGAAACCACAAAAAGCCTCCAGGATCTGGAAAAAAAGTTCACTAAAGAAACAGACACAATGAAGAAAAGTTTAAGTGAACTCATGGAAATGAAGAATCAATTCAGGGAACTACAAAATACAGTGGAAAGTCTCAAGAACAGGGTAGATCAAACAGAAGAAAGAATCTCAGAGATTAAAGATAACACCCTCCAATTAAATAAATCAGTCACAGAAATACAGCAGAGAAACAAGAGAAAAGAGCAAAGCCTACAAGAGCTGTGGGATTATGTGAAGAAACCTACTGTGAGGGTCACAGGGTTACCAGAAGGGGAAGAAGACAACACTCACGGGTTGGACAAGCTATTTGAAGATATAATAGAGGAAAATATCCCAGGCCTTGCTCAAAATCTCGATATACAAGTTCAAGAAGCTCAGAGGACCCCTGGGAGATTCAATGCAAATAGGAAGACGTCACGACATGCAGTCATCAGACTGACCAAAATATCAACTAAAGAGGCCCTTCTAAGAGCTGTAAGATGAAAGAAGCAAGTAACATACAAGGGAAAGCCAAATAGAATACCACCAGACTTCTCTACAGAGACTTTACAAGCAAGGAGAGAATGGGGCCCCATTCTCACTCTTCTGAAACAAAACAATGCCCAGCCTAGAATCTCATTCCCTGCAAAACTAAGCTTCGTATATGAAGGAGAAATAAAGAAATTCTCAGACAAGCAAAGGCTCAGAGAATTCTCCAAGACAAGACCAGCCCTACAAGAAGTACTCAAAACAGCGATACGCACGGAACATCATAATAATAACCCACGAATATAAAAACAACCAAAACCCAATGATTAAAGGCCAGATAATACAATGGCTCAAGACAGAAATCATAGCAACAACATCCAACCCAACAGAATGAACAATAATCTACCTTACCTATCAGTTCTATGAATAAATGTGAATGGCTTAAACTCTCCACTCAAGAGACATAGGCTGTCTGAATGGATAAGAAAATACAGGCCAAGTATATGCTGTCTTCAGGAAACACATCTAACCTGCAAGGATGCATATAGTCTACAAATAAAAGGTGGAGATCAGTATTCCAAGCAAGTGGAAGCCAAAAGAAGGCTGCCGTGGCAGTTCTAATTTCAGACGATTCAGTTTTTAAACCAACAAAAGTAGTGAAAGACAAAGAGGGTCATTATATAATGGTGAAGGGCACAGTTCCACAAGAAGAGATAACAATTTTAAATATATATGCACCCAACTTAGGTGCACCCAGATTCAAAAAGCAAATCTTACTGGAGCTAAGGAAATGGATTAATAGCAACTCCATAATCACCGGAGATTTCAACACCCCACTGACGACACAAGACAGATCCTCCAAACAGAAAATCAATAAAGAAATAATGGACTTAAACAAAACTCTAGAACAATTGGGTCTGACTGACATTTACAGAACATTCTACCCAAAATCCACTGAATATACATTCTTCTCATAAGCACACGGGACATTCTCTAAGATTGACCATATCCTAGGACACAAAGTACACCTCAAGAAATTTAAAAAAATAGAAATCATACCATGTATCTTCTCATATCATAGTGGAATAAAGGTAGAAATCAACCATAACAGAACCTCACATTTCTACACAAAAACGTGGAAATTAAACAACCTCCTACTAAATGATTACTTCATAAATGAAGAAATCAATATAGAAACAAAAAAATTCTATGAACAAAATGACAATGGAGAGACAAGTTATCAAATCCTCTGGGACACAGCTAAAGCAGTTCTGAGAGGAACGTTTATCTCCATAAATGCCTATAACTAAAAGTCAAAAAGATCACAAATAGACAATCTAATGAAATGACTCAAAGAGCTGAAAAAGAAGAACAGACCAGCCCCAAACCTAGCAGAAGAAGTGAAATCAACAAGATGAAATCAGAACTAAATGAAATTGAAAACAGGGAAGCTATTCAGGAGATTAATAAAACAAAAAGTTGGTTCTTTGAAAAAATTAACAAAATTGACACGCCACTGGCTAAGCTAACGAAAAGCAGAAAAGAGAAATCTCTAATAAGCTGCATCAGGAACAAAAAAGGAGATATCACAACTGATCCCAAAGAGATACAAGATGTAATTTATGAGTACTACAAAAATCTTTATTCACACAAATTGGAAAATGTGGAGGAAATGGACAAATTTCTAGAAACACACAGCCTCTCTAGGCTCAATCAGGAAGAAATAGATTCCCTGAACAGACCAATCTCAACAGCTGAAATAGAAACAGCAATTAAAAATCTCCCTAAAAAGAAAAGTCCCGGTCCAGATGGCTTCACATCCGAATTTTACCACACTTACAAAGAAGAACTACTACCTATCTTGCAAAAACTGTTCCACAACATCAAGAAGAACGGAAACCTCCCCGACACCTTTTATGAAGCGAATATTACTCTGATACCAAAACCAGGAAAGGATGCAACAAAAAAAGAAAACTACAGACCAATATCCCTAATGAATATAGATGCAAA
>VSMD01123551.1:0-17511 GCA_008750895.1 Mirza zaza
GCTTTGAGGGTCTAAAGTATTAAAATCCACAGTCCCAATCCCATATTGTTAATAAAATGATTTGCTCTGCCCTTTGGGTTTGCGATTTAAGTGAAATTGCTCATATGCTAGATTATACTTCTCACCTACTTTTCTGTTATTAATCAGGGTTCATGTTTTTCTGATTTCTCCTTTGGATATTCTATTTCTTACTATTCTCAGTCTTTAGGCTAAATACTGCTTATTTAAAGGAATGTAAATCCATTTAAGTCTAATCGATTTAAGTTTAAACCCATTTTCAGATAGATATTGTGGCCTTTAAAATTATGTTAGAAAGGTAGTTAAAATGATTAGAGGATACTGTTTGTTCTACTGGTAAACTATTCTAAGATATTCCTATTTGGGGTTTATGGAAAGTGGTTTGAAGTATTTTGGAGTGATATTAAAAATAATACCTGTAAGAATTTAGTAAAGCTTATAAACCCCTCTTTCTGTGTTGATCTGTTTTGAAAAGACACTCTGACTATGCAGGCATTCCTTCTCTGGTGTGATTGGTAGACAGGGAGTAAACAACTTACTGTAAATGGGCACCATGCCAGCTGGCTTCAGGCAATATGAAGCTTGTGACTTGCAGTCAGTGCTAGGAAAATGCCTTTTAACTTGTTCATTTCCGCCTGTTTTAAACATAGAAAAAAGGCAGAACTGTACTAATTTATTAAGTACCTTATAAGGTCTTCTAAGGCTTACCAGATCTTTTAGGAATGCCCCAGAAGTTATTAGTACTATTTCATTGGATTGGACCACCTCTAACATGATAATGAGAAATTTTTAAAAGGTAGTTTTAATAATTAAAAGGAATTTCTCAAATTGGCTTACCCCTCACCTTGTTTGATTTACTTGGGGTCATATTTGGGAGTTTCTATGATCTATTTTCAATGTATTTAATTTATTGACCACTATTTTGGGAGAACATGTCAGAAGTTTTTCCCTATTTTAATTTTTTAATTAGATAAGATAAATAAGTTCTTCTCTTTTCCAAGATATTTATCTTTGTCTTCAGAGACCTATTATACCCAAAGCAATTGTTTGGAGGTGGTGAACCCTTTAACCACCTAAGCCAACTGAGTATTATCCCTGCATGAAAAGTGTAGGCAGAATTCTGTACAATTTTTTATTGAAAAACTAATGTGAAGAATTAATCATCTTCTTGAATATTCAGTCACACTGAATCTGCAATTCAGGAAATGCAATTGCTTAAGTTTTTTAAGATCAGTTTTATGGAATCAAATTACTAACTGGAAGGTTTCTAAAAGATTGTTGCAGATTTTTATTTAATTTATATAATTTATTTAATTAAAATTTTATTTTTATTTAATTTTTATTGAATAGGAAATAAGATCATACATAAATGTTTACTTGTAAATTGTATGAAGATGGGAATTTTGTCCACATTAAAATTTGTTTTAAAAACTATAAAAATTAAAATCAAAGAAAGGTATTTAACAATAAAACCTTATATACTTAAAACTATTATTTAAAAATACAGTAATATAGTAGTTTAAAGTGTCTAAAGCTGAAAAAGCTACAATGTAAAATCTTTTCCATATCTAAAAGGCATTCTCTAAGGTTACACTTTTACTATATTGATGCAAAATGAGAATTATTAAAGCAAATCAGTACATTTTCTTTGAGTGAAAAAGACATTTACTAAGTTGGCATATTTTTCTATTCATATTATCACTTAAATCTGTTCTTTAAGTGAATTCAAAACTAATATAATGGCTAGCTGAAAATGGAAGGACATTTGACTTTAGTTAGCCCTTTTCTGCCCATGATAAAGTTTGAAAATATATATATTTTTAGAATGTACAGTGTATTTTAGTGAACCTTTTACTTCCCCTACCTGAATCAGTATTCTTAAGCTTCCTTGGGTCATAAACCCATTTGAGAACCTGATGAAAATAACTGACCTTCCCCAAATACAAACGCATGAAAGACATGTACTTATAATATTTTAATCTTATAGTTTGAGGAATTTCTTAGACCTGGATACAGCTCATTCATGAAACTCAAGTTGCTAAATCCTATGCTTCTGTTTGCATTGCAGACAGAATAGAACCTAAAAAGTGTTGGTTTAAACATTTTTATTCTTACCAATATTTAAGAAACTCAATATAAAACTCCTTTCTTATTGAAAACTACAAAAGCAAGTTAAACCTGGGATTAGCATTTGTCAGTTCATACAGTGAATTTATTTCTTTTTAAATTGTAGCAGTGGACTAAAAATTAGGATAGTCAATAATATAAACAATACTAAGAAATCAGTCATTTTCTCTAAAAAGTATCCATGGCAGTTACCAAGTAAAAAACATTAATCATGATTTGAATTAAACTAAACAATTAGCAATTACAGAGGCACCAAGCAGAAATTCTTTTGATTGTCTGCCTGAAGTATGTAACATGCAAATTATATTTTCTGTCACCTCTGGATGCTACAAAGACTGTAAGTAAAAAGTGGATCCTATAGCAGATCACCAAATTAGAACCATGTGGGACATTCCCCAGCTGTATACTAGACTCACGAAATCAGAACTTTTGGGATTGGGTATCTGTATTTTGGTAAAGCCCTCGAAATGATTCTGATATTGCTTCTGAGAACCATTAGTAATACCATAGCTGTGGCCATTATATAAAGAGGTATTCTCTCACATTTAGATATAGGCATACCTGATTTTATTGTGTTTCCCTTTATTGTGCTTTGTATATACCGTGTTTTTTACAAATCGAAGGTTTGTGGCAACTCTGCATTGAACCGGTCTGTTGGCACTATTCTTCTGACAGCATATACTCCCTCCATGTCTGTCACATTTTGGTATTTCTCACAATGTTTCAAACTTTTTCATTATTATTATATCTGTTAGGGTAATCTGTGATCTTTGATGTTACTATTGTAATTGTTTTGAGCTACCATGAACCTTGCCCATAAAAGTCACTGAACTTAATTAGGTAAATGTGTGTGTTTTGTTTGCGCCACCAACTGGTCATTACCTATCTCTCTCCTTCTCCTGGGGCCTCCCTAATCTGTGAGACACAAACAATACCGAAATTAGGCTAATTAACCCTGCAAGGGCCTCCAAGTCTTCAGATGAAATGAAAGGCCACACATCTCTCACTTTAAATCAAAAGCTAGAAATGATTAAGCTTAGTGAGAAAGGCATGTTGAAAGCCGAGATGGGCTGAAAGCTAGTCTCTTGCTCCAAACAGTTAGCCAAGTTGTAAATGCAAAGCAAAAGTTTTTGAAGGAAATTAAAAGTGCTACTCCAGCAAACATGTGAATGATAAGAAAGTGAAACAGCGTTATTGCTGATATGGAGAAAGTTTTAGTGGTATGGAAAGAAGATCAAACTAGCCACAGCATTCCTTGAAGCCAAAGCCTAATGCAGAGCAAGTCCGAGGTGAGGAAGCTGCAGAAAAGTTGAAAGCTAGCGAAGGTTGGTTCCTGAGGTTTAAGGGAAAGAAGCCAACTCCGTAACATAGAAGTGCAAGGTGAAACTGCAAGTACTGTTGTAGAAGCTGCAGCAAGTTATCCAGAAGATCTAGCTAAGTTCATTGATGAAGGTAGCTATACTAAAAAACAGATTTTCAATGTAGACCAAACAGTTTTCTATTGGAAGAAGATTCCATCTAGGACTTTCATAGAGAGGAATAGTTAACGCCTGGCTTCATAGCTTTAGAGGACAGACTGACTTTCTCGTTAAGCGCTAATGTGGCTAATGACTTGAAGTTGTAGCCAGGTCTCATTTACTGCTCCCAAAATCCTAAAGCCCTTAAGAAATATGCTTAATCTAGTTTGCCTGTGCTCTAGAAATGGAACAAAGCCTTGACGACAGCACATTTGTTTAAAGCATGGTTTACTGATTATGTTAAGCCCACTATTGAGACCTACTGCTCAGGAAAAAAAATTCCTTTCAAAATATTACTACTTGTTGACAATGCATCTGGTCACCCAAGAGCTCTTATGGAGATGTAAAAGGAGATTAATGTTGTTCTAATGCCAGCTAACACACTATCCATTTGCAGTCCATGGATCAAGGAATAATTTCGACTCTCAAGTCTTATACATTTCATAAGGCTATAGCTGCCATAGGTAGTGATTCCTCTGATAGATCTGGGCAAAGTAAATTAAAAACCTTCTGAAAAAAATTCACCATTCTAGATGCCATTAACAACATTTGTGATTCATTGGAGAAGGTCAAAGAAGTAACATTCATAGGAGTTGGGAAGAAGCTAATTCCAACCCTCATGGATGACTTTAAAGGGTTCAAGACTTCAGTGGAGGAAGTCACTGCAGATGCAAAGAGAACTAAAGTGGAGCCCAAGGTTGTTACTGAATTGCTGCAATCTCATGAGAAAACATGAATGGATAAGGAGTTGCTTTTTATGGATGAATGATCAAAGACTCATCTTTAGATGGGAATCTACTCCTGGTCAAGATGCTGTGAACATTGCTGAAATAACAACAAAGGATTTAGAATATCATATGACCTTAACTGACAAAGCAGTGGCAGCGTTTGAGGACTGATTCCAATTTTGAAAGTTCAACTGGGTGAAATGCCATCAAATAGCATTGCATGCTACAGGGAAATCTTTTACAAAAGGAAAAGTCAATCAATGCAGCGAACTTCTTTGTTGTCTTATTTGAGGAAGCCACAGCTGCCATACTTTCAGCAACTACCAGCCTGGTCAGCCATCAGCCATCAACATTGACACAAGACCCTCCACCAGCAAAAACACTCCAAATTGCTGAAGGCTCAAGTGATCATTAGCATTTTAGCAGTACAGTATTTTTTAAATTAAAGTAGATACATTTTTTAAAGACATGATGCTATTACACACTTAATAGACTTACAGTATAGTGTAAACATGACTTTTACATGCACCAGGAAACCAAAGAATTAATGACTCACTTGGTTGTTACACTCACTTTATTGCAGCTTTCAACTAAACCCACAATATCTCAGAGGTATACCTAAATTAGTAGTATTTGTGGCTGAAAAATCTAGCATGTATAAAAAATTCAGAAACATATAGGAGACACTGAGATTTCAGCAATATGAATGAAAAATTATTTTCTAATTGAAAACATCGGCATTCTCTATTAACCAAGAAGATATGTCTGGGATAGTCAATTCTTGCTTTTAATTGAAATTTTAAGTTCACATTAAAATTTCAGTGTACCACTCTTAGATGATTTTTCATAAATGTGTTTGAGACACAGGATTTATAAAGTGCTCAGTAATCTAATGATGATCGATCCTAGGATCTCTTTGCAACCATTCACTCTGTATTATAATATAGTACCAAGTCAAGCACAGTAAATTATAGAAGACCAACATCTTTGCTAAGCAAATCTTATCACTGTACTACATTAAGAGTGTGTGTGTGTTTATATGTGTGCATGATTGCGCAAAATCTTAGAAAACTACAAAAAAGTAAAGTTAAATTAATGGGAATGTTATGAGGGATTAAGTTACACCTAAAATGATGTAACAAAACCCTCTTGGATCTGTTAGGACACCTGTAACACATCTCTTCTTAGATTGGTTACTGGTCTCTCTGATCTGTTTGGATTAAAATTGGTCTAAATGCCTAAAATGGCTTTTTACCTATGTTATTATTTACTAATAAGTATGTGGAATAAGTGGAAGCTATGACCCTTGTTCGTTTACTGCAGTGTGTTCAAACTACCATCTTCCACTTAGGCATTAGACACCTTCTACAAGATTGTTAAGGGGGATCCTTTAAAAAGAAAGTTCGTGCCGGGCGCGGTGGCTCACGCCTGTAATCCTAGCACTCTGGGAGGCCGAGGCGGGCGGATTGCTCAAGGTCAGGAGTTCAAAACCAGCCTGAGCGAGACCCCATCTCTACTATAAAAATAGAAAGAAATTAATTGGCCAACTAATATATATAGAAAAAATTAGCCGGGCATGGTGGTGCATGCCTGTAGTCCCAGCTACTTGGGAGGCTGAGACAGCAGGATTGCTTGAGCCCAGGAGTTTGAGGTTGCTGTGAGCTAGGCTGACGCCATGGCACTCACTCTAGCCTGGGCAACAAAGCGAGACTCTGTCTCAAAAAAAAAAAAAAAAAAAAGAAAGTTCGTATGTCTTTTGTTCTTGTCATTTTACTTAACTGAGAATGTAGAACAAATCAGTTGATAATAGGGTGGAAATGTTTTCTATAACAGATTAGTATTTATAAAATGCATTATTAAATGTTAAAATGTCAATTTTTCCCTCTGTAAGCCATGTGTTTCATGCCACAACACAACTGGAAGTGCATGCATGTTTTACAGCAGTTCTGCTCTGTCAGATACTGTTTGTTTATACTTGTAGAAGAAAGAAAGCAAGCCCTGTACCCATCCTTTTTTTTGATTTTTCAACAAAAGAGGAAAATTATTCTCATCTGCATACCCATCTTTTCATTTTCTTCGTCTCCCTGAGTGCTCATTCTCCTCTGTTGTTTCACTTAACCATTTGTCCATATGTAATGAACACTGATAATCTATAGCTCCAGTTCGGATCTGTTCTCTTCATCTCCTGA
The DNA here is from genome assembly GCA_008750895.1 of Mirza zaza. Taxonomy (NCBI): domain Eukaryota; kingdom Metazoa; phylum Chordata; class Mammalia; order Primates; family Cheirogaleidae; genus Mirza; species Mirza zaza. The sequence goes on from VSMD01123551.1 coordinate 6,580, forward strand.
CCCATGTTTCCAACTACCTATGGGGTATCCTCTCGGGTAAGTTACAGCCTTCTCAAACACAACATTTCCAAAAGAATTCATCAACTTACTCTGAGGCCTTCTTCCTCTTGCCCCTGTATTTCTTGTTTCAGCAGATGTATACTACCATGTCAATCCTAGTCCCAAAAGTAGAAATCCTAGCCATCTGTCTCATTGCATTGCAGCTACCTTTTACCTGTCTCTATCTGCCACTGAAGTTTTGGAAGAGTAGACAACCATACTTGTCTGTTTCACTGTAGTATATCCAGTACCCAGTACATGACAGGCTCTCAAAACATATCTGCTAAATGTATGAATAAATGAAAAGGTGAGCAGGAAGAGGGAATATGTGTCAAGACCAGGAAAAAAAAAACTATGAAAGTTGTGGGAAAGGGGCAGGTTAGGACATAGAGTTGAGTTTTAGGAAATACTATATCTTAGACTACTGTAACTGAAGCAAAAAAACTGAGGCCTGGGTGTTGATACAGTTCACTGACTGTCAACAACGGATACCAGTGGCTGGCAGGATGGAAAGGAAGACAGCCAGGTTCCAAAGTAGATGCTATAAGAAAGGGTAAAGTCCTGAAAAAAAGATACATGATATATATATTCTATGAGTACTACTCAGCCATAAAAACCAATGAAATAATATCTTTTGCAGTAACTTGGATAGAAGTGGAGACCATTATCCTAAGTGAAGTATCTCAGGAATGGAAAAACAAATACTACATGTACTCACTAATAATCGAGAGCTAACTGATGGGCACACATGAGCACAAAGAGATGTAAAGGACATTGGAAACCAAAAAAGGGGGGCCTGATAGGAGGGAGTGTAAGGAAAAAAACTTATCTGTGAGGTACAATGAACACTGTTCTGGTGATGGGCACACTGAAAGCCCCAACTTAAGCCTTATACAAGGAACACATGTAGCAATGACATTTATGCCCACTTAATATTTTGGGGGAGAAAAGACACCTTATTTTATATACATCATTGTTTCATTTACATTGAACTCTTGGCCAACAGCACTATAAATTATGCCTAATCAAAGCTTATGTGGTACGTGTCCTTTCTTCCTAAAGTACATCATACTTTAAACATCTAATAGGGTGGGCTCATTGAGTGCTTTTCTATCACACATCATTTATTTTTGTGCATTTGTATGGTTATCAAAGACTTCATGAACTTTTAATTTACAATAATTTGTACTGATTTTCCAATGAATGTGCTTATTCCAGTTCGGGGTTGTGAGTGGCCAGAGCCTATCCTGGCTGTTTAGGACTCAAAGTGAGAACCATACCTGGAGTGGACGTCAGTCCATCGCAGGGTGCACTCACACCCATGCCCACAGTCACTCAAGATTGGGACCGTTTAGACATTTACTTGGAGGAAACAATATAGACATGGGGAGAATAAGCAAACTCCACAGATAGTGGCCCCACCCAGGAGTTGATTTTTTTCTCAATATTATGTGAGTTTCTTTGGGAAAATTATCTAACCTTTCTGAACCTAAATTTCTTCATCCAGAAAACGGAGCTATTAATAATGTATACGTTTTCAGTAAGGATTAGAATGAGTTAATATTTGATAAAATGCTTAAACTGGTGTCTAGCACAAAGTGTAAGTACTTAATTAGTATTAGTTGTTGTCATTGCTATTATTTTGATGTGGTGGTTGGTTTCACTGGTGTGCTAACAGGATACATTGAAATAAAATTCAAGAACTGACTTCACGTTATAGTAAAGCGAACTTTGGTACAGTGTGGGTATGGAATACTGTGTTGGGAATCCCCTTTTCTCTCTTTCTTATCTAATTTGTCTCAGTCCTTTTAAAGCATAAACTCCCCAAACTAGTCTTAGCAAAATGTAATATTTAAATCCTAAGCATTATATAGTAGTTAAGTAACTTAAAAGTTACTTATATATCCCTCCATTTAGTCAGACCTTCTTCCTTTCAGCAGTATTTTCTAGTTTCCCCTGTAAAGCTCTTACACATCTTTTGTCCCCGACTTATTGTGTATGAGTGTTTTGATCCAATTACAGATGGCATTACTTGCAAATTTCATTTTCCAATGGCTTGTTGCAACATAGAAATAGAGCTTTTTTTTTTTTTTTTTTTTTTGGTATATTGTGCCCTGTGATGATCATGCTAAATTCACTGATTAATTCTAATTTCTTTTTAGCCATTATGTCTTCAAATAACTTTGGTCTCTATTTTCACGTCTTCTCCTTCTGGAACTCCATTTATTGGTACGATAGGCCATTTGATACTGTCTCTCAAGTCCCTGAGGACTTAATTTTTTTTCAATCTTTTTTTCTCTGTCCTTCATAATGTATGAACGCCAGTGATACTGGGTATGTAACAGCTCACTTAAACCTCCTATTCTTTGTAAGATACTTCTCCCCTCAAGTGTGTCTGGATTCCTTTAGTCCAGAGCCCCGCTCCCCTCTATTTTGACCTTTATAAGAAAAGCCTCCAATCTTCTGCCTAGTAGGGAGAGTATGGATAGGGTGAAAGGAAGGATAACTTCTAATTTCAAAACAGAGATCAACACAAACAACTGAGGAATCATCTTGGAGGAAATAAATATGCAGAGAAAAGGAAACTTCTCGCAAATGTAGCATTTATATCCTCAGAGATAAGAAAAATATTACATTCACCAAATAAGAATAAGGGGGTTAAAAAAAGGGGGGGGGAACATTCAGAAAACTGAAGTCTCGGAAATTAAGAAGATGATAGCTCAATAAAGGAGAAGTGAGAGTAAGAAAATAGCCCAGAAATAAAAGCAAGAAGTCAGAGATGGAAAATAGAGGATAAGAGGACTAGTCTTGGAATTTGAGAAAGAGAAAATGTAGACAGCAAAAGAAAGGAAATCATCAAAGACTGTAGTAGGGAATGTACTATAGGAATAAAGTTATGTGCTTCTTTTCCTATGTATTTTATTTTGAATTTTTAAAAAGTTTTCACTATGAAACCATACATACATAAGAATGAATAAAATAAATGTAGTACCATGTGTTGCTGAACAGTAGGGATACATTCTGAGAAATGAGTTGTTAGGCAATGTCATCATTGTTGCAAACATCTTAGAGTGTCTTATACAAGCCTAGACAGTATAGCCTACTACATAACTAGGTTATATGGTATAGCTAATTGCTTCTAGGCTATAAACCTGTACAACATGTCACAGTACTGAATACTGTAAACAACTGTAACACAATGGTAAGTATTTGTATATCTAAACATAGAAAAGTCACAGTAAAAACACCATACAAAAGATAAAAAGTGGTATGTCTGTATAGGACACTTACCATGAACGGAGCTTGTAGGACTGGAAGTTGCTGTAGGTCAATCAGTGAGTGGTGAGTGAATGTGAAGGCCTAGGACACTACTATACACTACTGTAGATTTTATAAGCACTGTACCCTTAGGCTACACTAAATTGATTTTTAAAAATTTTACTTCAGTAACTTTTTGACTATTTTGTAGTAACAGCTTAAAACACAACCACATTGTACAACTGTACAAAAATATTCTATCCTTATTCTATAAGCTTTTTTTATTTTTAAGGTTTTTTATTTTTTAAATGTTTTTGCCGAAAACTGAGACACAAATACACACATTAGCCTAGGGCTACACAAAGTCAGAATTGTCAATATCATGTCTTCCACCTCAACATCTTGTCCTACTGGACGATCTTCAGGGGCAGTAACATGCATGAAGCTGTCATCTCATGTGATAACAATGCCGCCTTCTGGAATACCTCCTAAAGGACTTGCCTGAAGAGGCTGTTTTTACAGTTAACTTAAAAAAAATAAGTTCAAGGAGTATACCCTAAGATAAAAAGTATAACATAGTAAATACATAAAGCAGTAACACAGTCATTTATTATAAACTATTATGTACTGGCATAATTGTATATGCTACACTTTTGTTACTGGAAACTTGATAAGTTTGTTAACACCAACATCACCACAAACACGTGAATATTGTGTTGGAATACAATATTACAACAGTTACAGTGTCGCTAGACAATGGGAATATTTCAGCTCCATTAAAATTTTATAACACCATCGTCATAAATGCCATCTAACATTGACTGAAATGTTATGTGGCTTATGACTATATGTAATTCAGTGAATAATTATGAAGCTAACAGTGTATAAATACCAACCAGGACAAGAAATAGACTGTTGCTAGCACCTTGGAGTCCTCTAGTATGACCTTACAAGATTAATCCCATTTTGCTCTTTATCCCCAGAGGTAACCACTATCCTAACAAATACAGCAATTCTCTTCTTACTACCTATATCTGTGTGTGTGTGTGTATATATATGTATATATATACACACACATACACATTTCCCTAAATAATCTAGCTTAATTTCTATGTTTCTGAATTTCATATGAAGAGATCTTATGAATTTGTATGAATAGATTATATGTATTATTTTGCATCTTCTGTCACTCAAATTGTGCAATGTATCCATATTGTAATATATAAATATAACTAATTTGTTCATTGCTATACAGAATTATATCCTCAGAGAGAACAAGATATATAGATGGTTATATATCCATTCCACTATTATGAACATTTGAGTAGTTTATAGTTTTGGTTTACTACAAAAAATAGTGCTAACATTCATATACACCTAACTGTATATGCAAATTCATGTCTTTACAAGTATTAATTCCTTTATGAGTACATGTCTAGTGGTGGAGTTGCTGGATCTTAGAATATTCTTGTCTTCGACTTTATAGGATAATACCAAACTGTCTTCCAAAGTGATTGTGCCCTTTAAACTTAAGACATTCTTTATGGTCAAATGTCTGGTGCATGTGTAATGGTATTTCATTGTGGTTTTAATTTGCATTTTCTTTATTACTAATGAAGCTGAATAACTTTATTCATATGTATATTGGCCTTTTGGAGTTCCTATTCTGTAAAGTATATAAGTTTTTATTGTCCATTTTTCTAGTGGGTTTTCTATCCTTTTAGTTGAAATTCAAATTTGCCTAAATTTGTAAGTATTCTTAGAGCACAGGTAGCTGGGGTGCTTTCCCTTAGCTGTAGCCTATTCTTTATCATATTGCCAGCATGCTGGTTCTTTTAAGGAGATTTTTTTTAAAATATGTTTTATCTAACATTTCAGTGTTTGTCAGGCAGGTTGGCACCCTTAGCTTGACCTGCTATTTCTATAAAAAGAAAACCTATAAATGTTCTTAAACAGATTTTGAACCAGTCTTCCTGATTTTGACCCCCTACCTTGACCCCAAATTTTTGAGCCTTTTGGAAGTTTTATCATATTAATTAGGTTACTTTTTAGCTTTCGCTGAAGTTAACAAATCCCAGGAAACCAACAATCCTCCTTGACAATCTGTTTTCTATCTCCTAAACTATTGCTGGTATATCTCTTCTCTTGTGGCTTTTCTTCTTAGAGGTTTATGACTTTAAAAACAAATGCCGTTACTCTCATTTTACTGGGTTCTGGAAGAAGCCAAAATAAAAGCATGTGTTAAATATAGCATCTCTAATCAGAACTAAGTTTGGCTGGTCACTTTATTTTCAAGCTCATATACACTTAAAACAGTGACACGGTTTTAAAAAGTACCATGTGAGCAACAGTAAGAGCTCTGAATATCTCAGCTGATACCATCAGACTTTGAAATATTTTAAATTTTGATTTAAAATTAGGGCTTTATAGATATGTCCTCAGTGGACTAAGTATTTAAGTACTTAATATCTAAAACAATCTTACAAATCAAGAGAAGACAAACACCCCAATAGAGAAGTAGGCAATGTTCATCAACTAACAGTTCACCAGATTTGTTTTCTTTTAGAAGCGATTGTGGGGAAATGCATGTGCCCATCCTTTGCGCACTTCCCTGGAGCAGAGGAGGGGAAGGAAGCAGGTTAACAATACATGGGGAAAACCCTTAAACTGTCCATTGGCCTTTCTAGGAATTTAATTTAAGGAAATGATCAGATGTTTGAAAAGGTGTATGAGTGGTATTTATAACAGTGAAAAAACAAAGAATGACCAATAATGGGGGAATAGTAAGTTACGGTTAAATACTTTGCAACCATTAAAGAATCATGTAATAAAATATTATCTACTGACAGAGGAATTTTTCTCAAAATGTTAAGTAAAAATAAATGAACAGTGCCTCACAAAAAGCACGGTATAAAACAGTCACCTGTAATGTCCCCAAAATAAACATATGCAGGGTTTTGGTTTTTTTTTATATGAAGGCTATGTATAAAAGTGCTGGTTTTCTCGAACAAAAGAATGGTGGCTTTATTTTCTAATTTAAACTACATATACATAACTTTTTTTTTTGACAGAGAGTCTCACTTTACTGCCCAGGCTACAGTGAGTGCCATCGCATCAGCCTAGCTCACAGCAACCTCAAACTCCGGGGCTCAAGTGATCTTCCTGCCTCAGCCTCCTGAGTAGCTGGGACTACAGGCATGCGCCACCATGCCCGGCTAATTTTTTGTATATGTTTTTAGTTGGCCAATTAATTTCTTTCTATTTATAGCAGAGATGGGGTCTTGCTCTTGCTCAGGCTGGTTTCGAACTCCTGACCTCAAGCAATCCGCCAGCCTTGGCCCCCCAGAGTGCTAGGATTACGAGGGTGAGCCACTGCGCCCGGCCAAACTAAATATACATAACTTTTATAATTTAAAGAGTATCTTCTAATTTAGCTTCCTTTGACAAATTTTTTTATTATATCTAGTATATTTCTAAGTGAATTTAAAGCATTAATCTTAGAGTAGATTATGGATTAGATATAAAGAAATGAACTAAGAAAAAATAGTTTGGGTTTATGGATACAGTAAGGAGTTTTCCTCAGTGTAGGAATCATGGTTGCATTGAATTGCCTTGGCATGTACCACACTCTAGTATATATGAGTATTAATTGTTGATGCTAGCAGGGAGAGAAGCAAGTTGCCTCCTGTTCAAAATGGGACCCTCTGGGCCAAATACAGAGTTAACCAGTCATTTCAACTACCTCCTGTAGTGGCACGAAGGTGTGAACCCTTCATGTTCTCTACTGTGTGAGTTTCCCTAAGTCACTGTTTCTCATTCTTTTCAGATTTGAGGTTTATGCTGCATTTCAGTAATCACAATAACCTTTATATCATTTTATTCTCTGTGAGAAAAATTAATATTTCAGAGATGCTTCTCAGAGACTATTTATACCCTTTTGCCCCGTTTTTGAGGGCAGGGACAGAGGCAGATTTCCTCCCCAGTCTGACTAGGGAAATGTTTGCTAAGCACTTCCATTGTGATTTTAAAACATTTTCCTCTTTCTGTTGGTCTCTGTACTCCTAATTCATATAGCTCAGATGTGGTTCTTATAGAAAGTGATGGATAAGTTTAAAAAAAAAGAAAAAGAACACTCAGAGTGTCCAAACCGTCTTAAAATAATCCTGGTACAGCTAAGCTCATACATTGAGTAACAGGTAATAGTTTACATTGTGATGTATTGTTTTAATGTTCTGAACACTTGTCAGCTTTCAATATTAAAGATAATGTGGGAGAATCATTTAAAAACAATGAAACACTTAGTCTAGGGTTGTCAGCTATTTATGCTACACATTAATGACGTATCCCTAAAATAACAATTTTGTGATTCGTGTTTTGTCAGGTGGTAGATGTTTTGTGTCTGTTTTAAACTACGGATGAAAATTTTGGCACAGTGATTGTTTTATCTGTTCCTTTTCTCCCCACCCCCCAAAAACCCTCCTGCAATTCTTTGTTGGATTTGTTTACCTCTCTTTAATTATGAAGTTTTTTGAAATGACTTTATTGAAAGTAACACCTCTAAAAATAACTTCGGTAATATGTAAATTTTAAAATGAGAGCCAGGAGCAGTGCCTGACACCTGAAATCCCAGCTACTCAGGAGGCTGAGGCAGCCCAGGAATTCAAGGTTACAGTGAGCTGTGATTGCACCACTGCACTCCGGCACGGGTGACAGAGTGGGACCTGTTTCTAAGAATGAATGAATATTAAACAGAGGATTTCATTTTCAAAGATTCCTTTTCTCTTAGACTTTGATGGTGTTAGATGGGAGTATCCAATCTACAGTGGTATTTCAGCAGGTTCTGTTTCTTGTAGGCAGAACTGTTTATATAGGAATGAAGTTTGAAAATGCTTTCTAATGGCTGACATTTGTGTTCTTTTCAAGAAAGGATTTGGTTTAGTTAAAAGTTACAATTTTTGCAGTACTTTTATGAAGATACAAACTTTGACAGAAGTTTTAAAATAAATTGGAGCGAATACAGTATTGGTTTTACTTTTCAATCTATAAAGTATTTTAGGTAAAAGATGAAAAGCAAGCAGAATTACTATTATTTTGCTTATATATGCTTATCAATTTTAAGGCTTCCAGATTGCATGTTTCCCACTACACTAGTTACCATTTATTCTTTCTCAAAAAAGTGCTGTTTCTGCCCTTGCAATTTTTACATTCTGAAGAGTACCCCCAAAACGTTAAAACAATACTCACATAATCACTTGCTTTAAAAGTTTTTTCTATTACCATATAGTTTCTAAAACATTAGTAGATGCCATTTTAGAAGACACACATGTACATTATTTTTCTAATGAACACTCTAAAATGAACTACAGTACTCTGTACTTATTTCGGATGTGGAGAAAACAAAACCGAAACTTGTTTTCTATTGCTAAATTTGCACAAGTGAAACTACACAGTAATGTTCATTGCTTATCACTGTTATGAATTATATGGAGAAAATGTATTAACATATGTTGGCAAATATATAGAGTCCCTCTACATTATATACAATGCCATAATACATTTTTAAAAATGTATTTAGGGGGTACAAGTGCAGTTTTGTTCCATGGATATATTGCGGTTGGTCATGGTGAAGTCTGGCCTTTTAGTGTGCCCATCAGCAGAATAGTGTTCATTGTACCCATTACGTCATTTCTCATCCCTTACCCCCATCCCATACTCCTAGATCTCCAGTGTCTACTAATCCACTCTCTATGTCCACCACAACACAGTAATTTTTTTCAGTATGTTTTGAGTGATATTGTGTAAATTACCACGAGGATCTTCTCAGAGTACAGGAAAGTACTGAATTTTAGAATAATTCACATGTACTTTTTAAAATGTAGTCAGCCCTTTTATCTATAGCTGGAGAATGCAGGATAAATGAATAATAAATCGGTTACTGGTAAAAAGTACTAATTTTATACCTGTGATACCAATTACTCTGGGTATCATTTGACCTCAGTTTCTGTGAAACAGAGGAGCTCTAATGGCCTGTAGTTATTATAATATTGTTGTAATTTAATCTACCTTACAGTTGAAAGCCAAAAGTTTATTATTGGCACGTGCTGAAAATGAAACAGCAGCAGGCTTGTAATCTTGAATTCAAATTTAAAGTATGCCTCTTAACAGATATATTACGTAGGGTCCTGGGACTAATACTGTAACATTTGTGAGTCTTAGTTTCTGCGTCTGTCAATAGGATTAGTGACATCTACTTTTAGGGTTGTAATGAGGATTACAGAATATGTAGATCAAGTGCCAACCACATAAGAAATGCTAAATAAATGGTAGCTATTATTATATAGTCAAGTGGAATGTGTAAATTATGGTACTTTAGTGCCCTTTAAATTGAATAACTACAGATTTTTTGGCTTTATCAGTCTGCTCAACATAAGATGACATGTTAATTTATACCCATGATTTTTTTCTCGTCAATAGATATAAATCTTCTATTTATAAAAGTGATAGTATGGTTAGGTAACCAACTCCCTTTAGTTCAGACTGTAATAATAGTAATAATAATATGCAATTCATTTTACTTAAATTGTTAAGCATTTTCCAAAACATTACTAAAATACTATTCATGTCATATATATGCCCAACCTGATTACTTTAGTAGAGCACTATATTTCAGAAAAATTAAATTCATCCTTCAAAATTCTAGGCTTGAATATATTAGTCAAACATATAATGATGTGCTCAAAGCATCTCTAAGGGCAAAATTGGTGTTATATAAAACACTCCTGTTTCTACTTTCATATTTTTGGTATGTGGTCTCCATTTAATTTAGTATTTTAATAGCTAGCATGACATTATCTTAATTTAGAATGCCAATATGCTAATTAACTCGACATAATAAAGATCTAAAGAAAAAAAGGAAGTGACCTAGATGCTTCTGTATCTTTTAATTATAGATCATTTCTACTCCATTGTGATACCAAAGATAGTCAGGAGAAAGAAAAACAAATTAATTTTGATGTTTCACTTTACCTCAAAACTATCCATTTGTTGACCCCTATAATCTTTAAAAACTCTATCAAGCTTGATGGATGTTACCCTGCAGGTCCCTGCCAAGCAATAGTCATGAGGGTGAGGGGCATGGATTTTGGAATCTGGCAGAGCTGAATTCAAATCCAGGTGGTTCCTTATAATGCGAGTTTGGGCAAACAAATGGCTTAATGTCTATATTTTCATTGCTGAACCAGAATTAGTAGTAAGGATGCTTTGAGATAATATATTTATGGTAATCACCTAGCTGTGTAGCTTGGTGTATACAAATACATAATCAGTAGTTTCTGATATGATTATTTTTGTGAAAGAGGCATTTTATTTCACTTACTAAAAGCCTTTTCAGTCTTAAATTTTTCATCTAACTGGCTGTATTGCAGATGTCCACTAAATAACTGTTACATCATTCTAAAGACTACTTTTTCTGGGGACAAGTTTATTAGTGTTTTCACTATTTAATAAATACAGTAGTCTCCCCTTAAGAGGATATGTTCCAAGACTCCTAATAGGTGCCTAAAACCATGAATTGTGACAAATCCTATATATACTATGTTTTTTTTCCTAGACATACCTATGATAAAGCCTAATTTA
>VSMD01123567.1:0-38880 GCA_008750895.1 Mirza zaza
AAAAAAAAAAAAAAAAAACTCAAGGTGAATTTTTTTTGTCCAACTTTTCCCTAAGAAAACTTTTTTAATTACTAGAGATGTGACTCCCGTGTACTCCTTGCTTTCATTTTTAAGCCAACGGGAAATATATTTCCTTCTGTTGTTATGAAACCTCCAAAGTTAATTACTGAAGATAGTTGGATTATTTTTTGCTTATCTTTATTCTATTGGGACCATGCACCATTTGCATGTAGCCATGTAGGGTGAGTTCACTTCCGATACAGTCAATTATATAAGTCTATCAACAGCTATTTTATTATGGGAACAATAGAGACAGACGGCTCGGACTCTGCGATGAATATAGATTAGAGAGAGGTCACCCTGACATACATAATTAGTTTTAGAATGTTAAATTAATAGGTAGAATGCCCCTAAGGCAACCATACATTCAGGCGGAAGCTGCAGGAGCCAGAGTCCACTCCTGTCTGCTGTTGTCAGCACTGCCATGGCCTAATGCACTGCTTATGAAGTGGCATAAGGTATTAAGGCAAAACTAAATGGCTGGAAAAACAAAATTTGCATAATACTCTGGTCATACCACATACATTTCCCTTCAGAAACATTTGTGCAGCTAAATTATTTATGCAAATTCTTAATAGGGTGTTGGCTAAAAACAGATAAATCTTTAGGTGCCTTAAAGAGATCTTTAAACAAGGGTTCAATAAGCAATTGGTGATAATATTGAGAGAAATATTAAAATTTTGGTCTGCACTTGCTGTCGATCTTAGCTTAAAAATGTGAAGGTGAAATGAAAGATGTTTTCCAGTTATAAATGTGTATTGTTTGCTTTTCCGCCCAGGTGTAGGTGAAAACTAATATCATCTGTGGCGGAGCTCACTTACCAAAGGGGAATGAAAAATGATGTCCAAACTTTACTTTGGTTTTAATCAATAGGCTGGATATTTTATGTTAGTATTATTGTTATTAACCTGTTTGAATAAGAAGTAACCTGATTTTTATATAAAACAATAATATAATTTTGTAGACACTTTTAGAAACTAGATAAATTTGATGCAATCTAAAGGCATATCTGCAGTACAATCTATGCTATACGTTACACTATTTTATGTCAATAGTATAATTTATTTGTTCACATTTTAGCATTTATTGTGTGCTAGGCACCAAACTAGATAACCTATTATGCTATCTACTTTAATATGCAGAGCATACCTGCAAAACGCATGTTATTATCCACATTTTACTTATGAAAATGAGGTACCTATTGATTATGAGTCTCTGATCACACGACCATCTGATAACAGAGCAAGGACTACTTGAATCTGAAGCCCATATTCTAATGGCTTTATATAATTTTTTTCTCTTTAAATCATTAAGATCCCAAATGATTGCTCTAACCCATACATCTTTAGGTTCAGATTAAACAATTAATAAGCACGTTATTCATCTCCAGCACCATGTTAGACACCTTTAAGGTGATTCTGTGGAATATTTTACTTTCTAAATCTATAACCCAGAGAAATTAAGTAACTTCTTCAAGGTCATGTGGCCAGACTTCAAAGGCTATGGTTAATTTTTAAGTGTTCATTTCAACATTATCACAACCTCTGAGAATGCAATGGATACTCACTTAATGACGTCTTCAGTTTCTCCAAGGCTGGCATAAGCATATTAGGTTAGTGTTTATTTAATTTAGGTTGTTTCAGGGTTTAAGTTACAGAACACTCAATAGAGCTAGTGGCTTGAATGATCAGACCATGTAGATTGCACATATTAAGAAGGTCAGAGACAGGAAATTTCCAGGTTGCTTCAGCAGATCAGTGATGAAGACAAGCATTCAGGTGAGTTCCATCTGTCTAGTTGAATTGTCTCTGCTCTTTGGCAGTATTCCACTCATGGTCATAAGATGGCCGCCACAGTTTTGGGTATCATTGGCAGATAGCACCAAATGTAGTGGTCATTCAATCCCTTGGTAAGATGCTAAAATGAGAAACATTTTTAGGAGAATAAAATCACTTCAGCAGACTTCCTTTGGATTTTCTTATCCATAAATGCCTCATTTGAATAAGCATGTCCTACCTTCAAGGAAAGCTAGGGAAAGGAATAACTAGAACTTTTGCCATTGTTAGAGTGGGGGAGGCTCTGTCAACAAAGAAGGTGGATGTGGTGAGTGATGATCAAGGGCAATAGTCATCTAGTAGATACCATCAATGTTTGATCCAGCATCATACCTTGATATTTACTTTTCTTAGGTATGAACTATGCCGATCTTTCAACAATACAAAGAGATACATATTAAGACACAGAAGGAAAGACTATAAAATCCTAGCCAGGTAGAGGTTGTCATTTTGCCAATAGACTGTTTCAGGCAAGTAAAAAAATAAAAATAAAAAGTTGGTCATTATTTTCTCAGAGACAATGACAGTAGAATAAAAATGTCACAGAACAAGTATTTCTTCTTGGTAGATAAATGCCAAGGTAAAACCAATTGTTTTATAATCATTATTTTATGGAAAATAAATGTTGGGAACAGTTGAGGTCTTTTCAAATCTAAAAATTCTAGTTTTATGACAACCAAATATCATGGGGAAGCATTTTATCTTATACTGAATGATTGAGAAACTATAGATTTTTTTTTTGTAATAGGAATTTGAACATTCACATTATTCTAGTATTTATTTCCATTCTTTTGTGTTTGCTAATTCTCCTTAGTCATACTGAACCTACAAACTATAAGTGATCCCTAAGTCAACCACATTTTGTTTTTTAGCAGAGATAAACTTTTGTTTCTATTTTCCCAAAGACAGATACACAGGAGGATTTATGCTTGTATTTCAGTGAATAGGAAATGAGACAGCAGTGTTTGTGATACTCCGAATTTTACCTCTGACTCACTGGGGGGACATACAACCAAAAGAGCTAACACCTTCAACACATACACAAAAATCAAATAAAAAAAGTCTGTTTTGCTTCTATATACAAGTGCGACAAATGATGTACTTGAAATGTTGTCATACAGGAGATGACACTGTTACCTATTTTTCAAACCTGCATGTACAAATATATGGATGTGTTTTAGTGAAAAAGACATAACCAGTCCTGATTTTTTTCTTAGAAAGTTGCTGAATTTCTCTTTAGACAGTCTTGGAATGCTAGATCCAAGTTGAATTTCAAATATCATACTTTAGCATAAGGATGAAGTTGTACGAACCTATAACTTGTAGTAGAGCAGGAAGTACTATTTTTGCAATAGTTTCAAAGATAAGATTGAATATAGGAGCTAACAACTTAGAATTTAGAATAAAGCTAGAGAGAGAAAATACGTGTGTGCATGTTCGTGCACACATGCCTACATACACACAACAGAAATGACAGATGAAAGTCTTAAATTTCCAGTGGACAATCAAAGGTGGCATTTAGAGACATGGCTGTAGTGTAGCTCATGACTCATTTCATAGAGTTCTTAATTCTCCATCTTTTAAGCAGGGCAACAGCTTCTAAAGACAACAATGATGACTCAGACATCACTGAAGAACATGAGTTTGATATACACTCATAGAAGAACCTTCTTTCCTAGTAACCAGAATGAGTCTGTGTCTAACTTGCTTACCTGATTTTCTCATTCAATACAGGAATGGGTTGGGAGATAGAGAAAAAAAGCATCCACCAGTGGAGAAGAATAGAGTTGAGGAATATAGTTCCATGGTGATGCAGATGAAAGCGTGTCAATATTATATTGCTTATATTGCAATTATATATATATATATTGCATATTTTGGGGGATCAGGACTATACAGGAACAAGGGATTTTCCAAGAGAAAAAAAGGAGAGTTATACCTAGAACCCAGCAAGAAGCCCTTGCTATTAGAAACCTATGGCAAAGTCTTAATTCCATAAGCCACATTTTATAAGAAAATGGTTTTAAGATCAGAATTTTCACAAGATAGACATAACCTGGGCTGAGTGTGGCCCATAGATACCTTATGTTTATTCAGGGCCATGTTGAATCAAGCTTTTATTTGGGTATCTTTAGTCAGGGAGCACAGTCTGTAGTTTACCATAGGTGGTACCTGGCTGCTTCTCAAGTTCAAGTTAACAGTCTGGCCTCTGAAGATGTTTGCATTTCCCCACCTAATACAGACACAGGCTGCTGCTGGTCTATACAGGGTCAGTGTTCACAGCTTTGTGAGTGGAGCACAGAATGTATTTCAGCCCTAACTCACCCCTTTTGTGGAGTTCTACATTTCTCACACCCATACATAACATCCCTCTATTTTCCTAAATCATAAACCCTCAGCTAAAGGATTTTGTAAAACTCTGTTTGTAGCAATTATGAAAGCAATATATTTTCTCTCATTTTCTCCATGTAAAATCATAATACTGAATAAATTTTTCAAACAATACAGCACTCTTTTCTAACCTCTATGAAATTCAGATGTATTCATCTCCTACTCCCACCCCATTAAGAATCACTAACGTAAAAAATGCATTAGGATGATAACTCTAAATATATCAAGTCCTCTTTTCTTGATTTCCACAAAGTTTTGTTTTCTTCCTTTAATGTAGCTCTCACCATTAGGTGCTATGCTTTTATTATGATATGTTTGGAGAACATCTGACCCTGTTAATCTTCTTGATAGACCTAAGGGGGCTCACAATAACTGCTCATTGCCTCTTTGGAAAGCTTTCCCTTCCTCCATTAGAGCATCATGTGTTACTATAACATTTGGCAATATCTAGTAAATTTAATACTGTTTACAACATGCAGCTGTGTTTTGTTCCTAAATACAGAGAAAGTAATCATGAACAAGTTCAAACTACAAAGAAAAAAATCTTATGACTACTAATAAAATACACCTATTATTCAACAGGAAATAACCCAATTGAGAGATCTTTCTTTTTTCATGACCACGCTCATTTTCTATTTTATAGTTCCAAGAAACAAATGGAAACACTCACAGAGCTGTTTTTTCCTCTAAAATCTAGGTGTTGCTAAGATTCTCATCAAACGCAGTAGGTTGATGACAGGTACAAGGAAATGGCAGACATTTAAATGATCCAAATTATAATTGGTAATTAGCTCCCAAATTATTCCTGTCTTTTTTGGTTGGAAGGAAAACACTTTTTACTGTTATGTAATTACCACAAAGAAATATAAAGATCTTCTTCGAACCAAATATTCCTATGGAATATAACTTCAAGGGGCTGAAAATGTCTATTTCTTCATATGCTATAGAAATATAAATAAAAGGCATCTTAACAATCTTGAAAAGTAATTTCATTTTAAAAGTTATGTCATTATAAATAAGGGCCTTTAAAAAATTCTGATGTTGTAAAGCATCATTATAAATTGCATTGTTAAGTTTTATCTAGGACATCTTTGCACTAGGAAAATTTATTTCTTTCCTTCTTCATGATTTCAACTACTGTGCATATTTTTCATTTTAGTCACGATGTTCTGCTAATCAAAACTAGCAATATCATCTAGAGAGATCTGGGGAATTAATTAGGTACATCTCATTTCTACTCTACTAATCTTCTCTATGTCTTTGCTTAGGGAAAATGAGCCCATCAATGACTGATAAACCAAGGAGATTCTATTTGCTTTATAGAAGGATCTACTATAAGATGGTTTATAAATCTTTTAGTCCTGTCCTGACATAGCAGCACTTAAATACTGACCTTGAAATAAAAAGTACTATGCTCTGTATGGAAATCAAGTATAGATATTTCCATATTATCTGATTTTATTTATATATTTTGTCTATTTTAACCAGAGAGAGAGGAAACACTAATTAGAGCTACATAGGAGAGGTGGCATAGAGCCTCAAAGGACTTGAAAGGATGCTTTCTGACCATACTACTTTTAATTGCAAACAATTCAAATTAAGACATTTTGGCAAATCTATCTACCTACTAACTTCAATACAATGTATCTAATTCATGGGCAAGTTTGAAACATAAATCCAGATTAATGACTTCATTTGAAGGAGAAAGTTTGAAACAAAAAAGAGAACTTGTTTTTTTCCCTGTCCATGTGATTGAGAATATTCTAATAATAAAGACATTGCTCTTTCTAAGTCTGATTAGAGAATCAGGAAGTCATGCTGCAATAAATAGATGGCACAGGCTCCTTGAGATAACAATGGCAGCTGAGTATAAGAATTCTCTAGAAGTTTGGATAATTGGGTTTAGTCTGATTGTATTCCACTGGTGATGACACAGGAAGGTGACTCCTAATGCTGGGAGCCCCTTTAGATCCAAGTGGGTCCTTGGATTTGCACAAGAAAAAATTCAGGAGCAAGCTAACAGTATAATGTGAAAGCAAGATTTATTCAGAAACTATAGAAAGTTTACCCCACAAACAGCAGAGGTTAATTCTCCCTGCAGAAGAGAACTGGTTCCATGGTTCCTGTTGCCCCTCTGTTTAAGCAATGGCTTAATTATAGGCTAAGCAAGGGGAAGAATATTTATGGTAGAGGTGGTGTTTTCCTGTAATTATAGTGACATCCTCCTTTTGACTGAATATGGTCAAACAGAAAGTGCCATGGTGTCAGGTGCATGATGGGAGTGGGAGGTGTCCTTAGAAACTTTTATGGTAATGAGTGTATAATAAAGCTCTAAGGTCAAGAAGCAGTCAATTTTCTCCACTGTTCTTGGCTCTAACCGGTTGGAACTTGCCCTGCCTCCATTCTGTTTTAATCAGGGTAGTTTGAAACTTTGTTTTGCAACTTCTTGATTCAGTTAAGCAATGTCCCCACAATTAAGGAATGGGTGCTGCACTATGTGCAGCAATGCCCAAAGCAAAGCAGTGCTCGAAGCAGTGCCTGCCAGTTCCCTGTCTCAGTTTTATGTACTCCTGATAATCAACTTATTTCTTGACTTATTATTAAGTGAACTTATTTAGCACCATCAACTTATTCTTGATTATTAGATTAACTTATTTTTTATTATTAAGTGCTGACTGACTGGTATCTGCTTCCTAATTGTATACTTTTTGTTCTTAACAAAAACACGTGTTAAATTTTATTTGTCTTGGGGATATTTATTTTAAGAAGCTGTAAAATAAGCATTTGCAGTTTAATCAATTGCAATGATAGCAATTGGGAAAAATGCCTATTTCAAGAAATCAGCTCATGGGGCTTATATTTAACAAAAATGAAAACCATATTCCCATTAACTATCCTAAAACACAGTTTAGGGCATTTAAAAATTGTTTCCAATTACTTCCCTTTTAAGAAATTATTAGGAAAATATTGATTTCAATCACTCCTGAATTCAACATTGTGCATGTATATTTTGTAATTTAGGGTAAAAGAAGTGGTATGCACCACTGAGCTACATATTCAAACATGGTTAAAATGATAAATTTCATGCTACATTATTTTACAAAAATTTAAAAAATAACAATTATATTAAAAAAAGAAGTGGTGTGACAAATATCCAAGGTGAAGTAGTAGTTTGATTAACTATTAGAATCAGTTGTTTATAATCTCTGACATCTGGGAACTGCCTAGTCGTCTTTTTTTGTAGGTATATAGATATTTGTAGAATCCTTGTACACTAAAAGGGCAGTGATTATTATTCAAAACTTATTTTCAAACTTCATTATCTATAGCAAGTTTTAGAGAACTGTTTTTCACATCTTTTTGTTTTCGTTGTTGCTTCCTACCCTGCCAATACCGATTATATGGTAGTGGTAAATTGAACAGAGAGATATGGAAGCACTGACAAGTTCTTTTCATGTTTTTTTTCTACAGTTGTAGCTTCTTAAATCTAATTTCCTACAGAATGTAATAAAATTGTAAGTCTCATGTCCCCTACTGAAAGTGGGAGTAACTTTGTTACTAGCCCTGAGAAATGTGTTCCCCACCTAGTAATGGATCAGGTTGGCCACCTGAGTGTGGATATGAGCAAGGTCCCAATCCTTAGTCCCGTTTGTCTAGAGACTATCTTTCCATTGCCAGAATAGAAATAGAGCAGTGAATTTATGCCTCCATAATGAATATGGTTAGTTCACAATCGCATGCCAAGTCCATGTTCATATCATCTTTATGATCCATATAATATATGATGGAGCTACAGGCCGAAAAAGAAACTAATTAACCTTTAATGAGATGAAGACTCTGTAGGACAGTTGGCACTATGGAAGGGCTGAAATGCCCAGCCTGGGAAATTCACTTGAGTTCTATGTCACTGTGGATTCACTATCTATGTTTGGTACCAGCCTTCATTTCAGTCTCTACCAACTCTGTCCACAAAAACAAAGCAAAAGAAGTCAAAATGTTACCAGAAGGAAGCCCACCCAACTGGATTGTTATAGGGAATATGGAATTAAGTGAAATTTCTAATATAGCCATCCTCGAAGTCTTCTCTAGTAAAAGGAAATTATACACTTGGTAAGCTCATCACAGATCACTCTGCTTAAAGGGACTTTAACCATACAGGTATGAAATTAAAAGAACACTCTCAAACCAAACAGTGGTATTAATATGCTCATTCTCATCACAATGGAACATGACACATTTTTCAATACTGTTTGATTCATATTAAATTTCAATTGAAATAAAGGTTCAGTGAGTTGATCCCTACCCAGTTTCTAGGATTCACATAATTTATGAAATTACACATACAGAATTAGTTGTCTGACAAATGTGCAAGAGAATAATACTCACAAAGTGTTTATTAATGTTCTGAAAGTTGAGAGAGAAATCTCTCAGGAATTGTTTGACCCTCATTGCTATCATATGAGTTGACAGCTTTTCTAGAAAGAAAATACAGAGCCTGTAAAACATCTTTCTCTTTATATTGATCTTTCCATTGAATTCGAACAAATATTTTTATCCAGTGGCACATTAATGTGGCAAACACTTAGGCATTTATCTGAGAAAGAGTAATGATGTCATCCAGGCTGCTCTACAATCACCTGTTCGATTTTCCACATGCGAAAGGGGATAACTCCATTTCCTTCTCTAAGCTCAAATAGGCTGACATAAATTATAACGGACTAATGTCTTTCCTATATTTATTACAATTGAATAAGACCAGATCTCAGTTGTCTTTGTTTATAAAAGGCAAGCATGTTATATGAGAGCATTAAGATGATAAAGTCCTTACATTTTATGAAAATTTATTAAAATCATGATGACATGTCACTACGAGCGACCTATATTTTTATAGCAAATTTCCTTGTTTTGTTAATTCCAGTATCTTCTCAGGTCTAGTGTTGAAAGCCATATAACCAACATTTTGTTTTCCCTAAAATAGTCTGCTTTGCTGATAAGCAGAAGTATTGGCTTCTCTGAAGTGTGTTTAGAAGAATGGAGAAGCATGGCAGGAGTTTTGGTTAATAGTGCAGGAAAATATCTTAACAATTTTAAACATTTTGATCAAATCTGTAGTGGCAGGTGAGTTTGTGTAAGGAGAAATTATGATTCCAGAATGAAATAGTTTGTGGGCTCAATGTACAAGCAGAAGAATCCAAGTGAGCTCCCCATCCCCCATCATCATCACACATGCACAGAATCAAAAATTATCTACTAGCGGGGGGCAACTTACTCACCTTATATCTATTTCTTAAGAATGTGGACTATTGGATGTAAAGGGCTGTGAGCAATGATCTGGTTCAGTGCCTCTCAAACTGTAGACCTGCGAGTCACCCAAGGAGCTGATTAAAAATGAAAATGCACTAGGGTTCACCTCAAGAAAACTTAATGCATCTGAGATGAGACCCAGAATCTGCTTTTGAAATAAGCACCCCAGATACTTCAGATAAAGTTTTTCAAAGGTCACTGTCTGAGAACATTTGTCTACCCTCTCATTAAAAAAACATGGGTTCTGAAGCCTAAAAATGAACATGGCCTGAGGAAGTTCTTATAGTCATGGCATCAGGTTGTGGCACAACTCTTTGTGTTGAGGCTGATACTGATGAGGGCTGCACAGGTACACTGCTGATTTCCTGGGAGGACCTACGCAATTTGCATAAACCAAGTGGCATTTTAGGAAAGAGAGGCTGAAATTCAAACTTGAGAGAACTTCTCTGAAGGAGAATTTTCTGACTCCCACCAAGACTCCAGAGTAGGAAAGGTTTCTAAGACTCCTGAATTAAATATACCTTTGATATGGAGAATGGTTTGGTGGTCCCGGGTCTAAGACAGAAACGTCAGAATTTGTAGCACAAAGTAGCTGATGTTGAATTCCCTTCGGGGCTCATGTCAAGAGTAAAATGATTGAAAATTTCTCTCATGATGAAGGATGTCTACCTCTTCTGCCCTTTCAGAGGAGAGTTCTCAGGATGTATGGAGGTTCAGGAAAGCAAAAGGAGGCCTAAAGAGAACACTTGCTAATTAGGGGAGATCACAGATCAAATGATTATTAGGAAAAAGAAAATAAATTTGCCCTCAGTTGATAAGCAGGTCAAACAAAGTACAGAAGCTTAAAGGAAGAGAGAAATGAGCCTGAGGTTTATTTTGTCCTTATTTTGCACTTGCTAATTCACCAGAGAGTGAGAATGAGCATCAGCATTATCTAACCTTTAGGTCAAGGGGAAAGTCTCTATGAATTTTAGCAAGATATTCATTTTAATGAAATTTGATCACCATCAAATAATTTGTACAGTTTTTTTTATATAGGAATTTTTCTGTCACTTGATTTTATATCAAAGTAACTATCAAATCCATTTTTATAACATTAGATTGTTTTGTCAAATTTCATCCTGTTAAAATACTTTTGTAGATGTTGATAAAGACTCACATTATCAACTAATCATTTTTATTTTGTTTTACCAACTCTCTTGGTCCAGCAAATCAAGACCACCAGAGTAAATTCATTTTCCTTATTATAAAAAACCCTTTTCATCTTAAAACTCTTAGTCTTTATCTGTGCCCTTATTTTTCTGCAAGATATGTCTCTATCTTTTAATTTATCTTTAACACCAAGAAATCTATTCTCTCCATTTCCCAACATTTTTCTCTAAATTATCCTTCTGCATGTTTCACCTCTCTGGTCTTAATCACTGTCTGCATGACTACGTTCCTTGTATATTTAATGCCTCTTTAAATACCAAGTTGGATTTATTGTCCCTAGTCACTTATTTAATTATTACTTTGACAAAATAACAGTAAATTCTCCCTTATACTTGGAAAGAATACCAGATTATAGTTTATACATTTATTTATTCAAAGTATATTTATTAGGCAGCTACTGTGGGCTCCACACATCCCAGTTTCTGCAACACTACAAAAGCTATGGTGCAAAATCTCAGAACTTCATATTTCAAAACAGAGAAATATGTGCTATCCATGTATACAAAACAGAAAACTCAAACTTCTCTATATTAAGGCAATGATGTATAATTTGGAATTTTTGTAGAATCTATTTTTGATGACCCATCAGTGGTATATTAGGTGAATAGCATTAAAAGTAGAGATATTTTTCCTTCAATAAAGAAAAGAAAGAAAACTCCTCAATGCCTTTGTTAAATTAATTTCATCCTTCTCACAAGTGGTTTTGGTTAGAAACATCTGTTTCATTAAGAAATAGCTCTGAGAAAGCAAAATTAGCTTATTTGAATAAGCAGCTAGAATCATTTCCTCTTGTATTCTCTGGCATTTTGCAGAGCTGCTTTTAAACAATAGCAGTTTAAGGAAATCTAAATCTACCTACCCTTAAAGTGCTTACTAGAAAATATTAAAATGCCTTGAAAGTATTCTTTCCCCACACCTTTCATTCTTCTTTACCTACTAATTATTCCTTAAGACTTGACCTAAAAAACTTTCATATTTCTCCTTCCCCTTACTCCTGGGACCTCAGACAAGTTTGGATGTTATTTTTATTATTACTTTTACTGTCATTTTTATCATTATGATTATTTTATATCTATTGATTGTGATTATCTGAGAAAGCAAAGACTGTCATTTTGACCACTGTATGCATAATTGCTAGTACATAATTGGAACTCAACAATTATTTTTGAATTAAAATTATAGGAAACATAAACAATATATAAATATATATTAATATAGTATAATATATAATAAATAATATATATTCTTTCAAAATAATCACTGATAATTTGATTAAGATATAATCCAAGAATTTTTACAAGATAACAATTACATGATTCTATAATAATTGCAAATGAATATGTAACATAATTTCCTTAAATTATTATTAATATATGTTTTAATAAATTATACATAGCTCAGGTTTCTTTAGTTTAATGTTTGCTTGGTATTTCTGTTTTTATTCTGATTTTAACCTGTGTATTTATATGTAAAGTATCCTACTTTTAAAAAGAACATAGTTAACTCCTATTAATTTTTGAATCCCTTCTGACAAATTCTGTATTTTACATTTTATTTTATTTCATTTTATTTTAGAGACAGGGTCTTGCTCTGTTGCCCAGGCTGGAATGTGGCAGCCCAATCATAGCTCATTGTAGTCTTGAACTCCTGGGCTCAAGTGATCCTTCTGCCTCAGCCTCTCAAGTAGCTAGGACTAGAGGCGTATGCCACCATACCCAGCTAATTTTTCTTAAATTTTTGTAGAGACAGGGTCTTGCTATGTTGCTCAGGCTGATCTTGAACTCTTGGCCTCAAGCCAGCCCACTTTGGCCTTGCAAAGTGCTAGGATTACAGGCATGAGCCACCAAACTTAGCCAAGCACTGTCTTTTAATTGGACTCCATTTATATTTAATGTACTTATTGATATTGTTGTATTTGAATCTACCACTTGCTATTTATTTTCTATTTACCCTATCTTTTTTTTGTTTGTTTGTTTCTTTATATCTTCTCTCCTTTTATCTTTGGATCAATAAAAATTCATTTGTATTATTTCACTTTATCTCTTCCCCTTGTTTTTTCATTGTACCTTTTGGTAGATACCTTTGAGTATCTTTCTTTTAGTGGTCATCCTAACAATATATATCTGTTTCAGATATACACTGTTACATAACAAATTTAGTGCATTAAAAATTAAAAAATTTAGTGCATTAAAACAATAACTATTAAATTATCTTTCATGAGAAGTTGTGTTATGGGCTGAATTGTGTCCTCCAAATGCATATGTTGAAATCCTAACACCCAGCATCTCAGAATGTGACTATATTTGGAGGTAGAGTCTTAAAAGAGGTAATTAAATTAAAATTAAATTACTACGGTGGACCCTAATGCAATATGACTGGTGTCATTTAAAGGGTGTTAAGATACAGAAACATAAAGAGAAGATAGTCATCTATCAACCATGGAGAAAGGTTCTGGGATAGTTTTTAGAAGTGTGATTTTTATAATTCACTCATTTCTTTCAATGGGAATGATTGCTTCAACCTATTACATTTTACTTGGAATTGAAACTGCCAAATTAAATATAATCTTAACTGATATACTTAAGAGCCTAAACAGAGCCTAAACTTACCTTTCTGCCATTCTCTATTATTGCTCCCTAGCTCACATGTTATGCTACA
Source organism: Mirza zaza (assembly GCA_008750895.1). Classification (NCBI taxonomy): domain Eukaryota; kingdom Metazoa; phylum Chordata; class Mammalia; order Primates; family Cheirogaleidae; genus Mirza; species Mirza zaza. Next base: position 13,461 of record VSMD01123567.1, read on the forward strand.
GCAAAATTGGATTTTTTAGTGTTTTTAACAACACATCAAATTTTGCCGGTTTTGAGCCCCTGCTCATGCTGGTATAACCAGCCTGTGCTCACTGAAATTCTGTATATTCTTAAAGTCCTGTTTCAAGCACCACCTTTTTATTGGAGTCTTTTCTTAAATTCTCATTGGAAATTATCTCTGTCACCTTTAAAACGCTTTCCAAATGTATTTTGCCTCCCTGATAATACATCATATTTTGTCTTATGGTCTCTCTTTTTTTAAAAAAAAATTAATCATCTATTCTCCTCCCTAGACAGATTACAAATTTCTTACAAGTAAGATGTAAGCAAGTCTTTCCAAGTAAAGACTGTGCTTAACTCAATTTATAGGTCCTTAAATATCTTGCATATAAAAGGTTGAGACAGGGCAACTGATTAGTTGACAGGTCCCCGTTCTGAAATGACTACCCCTGTCTCTCTGTGAGGCATAGAACAGCCATTTAAAAAATAGGTTTATTGAGGTATAATTGACTTAGAATAAACTGAACATATTTGCCATGTATCATTTAACAAGTTTTTGCATAAGTACATACCCATGAAACCAAAAGCACAATCAAGATAATGAACATATTTATCACGCCCAGTTTTCTTATTCACCTCTGTAATCTCTCCCACCTACCTCCAATCCCACACAATTTCTGATCTACTTTCTGTCACTATAGATTAATCTGTGTTTTTCTGAATTTTGTATATAGTGAATCATTCAGTGAGTACTTTTTTTTGTTTGGTTCACTCAGCTTAATTATTTTGAGATCTATACATGTTTTTGCATGTTGATAGACATTTGGATTGCATTCATATAGTGATTATTACAAAAAAAGCTGTTATGAACATTCATGTATAAGTATTTATATGGACATATGCTTTCATTTTGGGGGTGGAAGTAAGAATACCTAGGAGTAGAATTACTGGATCATATGGTAGATGTATATTACAAAACTGTTTTCCGAAGTGGTTTTACCCATTTAAATTTCCATCAGCAGTTTATGAGAGTTCCAGGTTTTCCTTATCTTTGCCAACACCTGGTATGGCTAATCTTTTTGATTTTAACTATCCTAATAGTTATGTAGCAGTATCTCACTATAGTTTTAATTTGTGTTTTCCTAGTGGCAAATGATGCTTGGCATTTTTTGTGGGATTATTTGCCCCAAAATCATTTTTAACAAGCTATATGCGTACATACAAATATACACAGAGCCACTGTTGATTAAACCTTAATTAGTTTCCTGACCAAATATTGGACAGATACCCTAATTTAGGAACATGTACCTAGAAATGATAAAGGCATTTAATCTCATTGAGTGACTGAATATATAAAATGTTATCAATGACATTATGGGGGGCCTTACTTCCTCTTAAGTCTTTGAAGTAAAAGAAGTTAATTTTCAAAGACAGAAAAATGCAAAGAGACACAGAGAAAAGCCAGAGAAATAGGTAGATGTCTAGAGAAAGGGAGAGATGAGAAAGAAAGAATATTGTTTGGAGTCTACACAGCTTTCTAAATTCCAGTTCCTATGGTTTCTGGATCCCAACTGCTTTCTGACCTTGGGTCTGAGGAGCACAACTTTCTCCTTGTTGACATAACCTACCTCTGGCTGTCTACTATAATTTGCAACCAAAGGTAATAAGAAAGAATTATTTAACTAAAATATCTCTGCGGTGTTGGCAGTAGGCTTTAAAGGTTGAAAAATTATTTTAGCATAATTCAAATATTTATTCTTTAGTGAGATGCCATCTTTAGCAAATATAATTTTACTGCATGTAAATATACCATACTTCATTGTTTTCATTTCTAGCTTATAATAATAACCTTTGTATGTAGTGTTTTCTCAGGATTAATTGCTGGTTAGGGTTAATGGCTCTCAGCTACGCCATGGGCCATCAACTCTTCTCTGTTGGCCATTAATCCCCAGGAAATGCCTTGTACCTCAATCATTATGGCTTAATTAGATCATTAAGAAGCTGCTGGTTAATTGCCACATTACGGGCATCTAGAGATGGACAGGTGGCTGCAAGGACCAGAAGAATCACAGCAATCACAAAAAAGAAAATTCATATATGTATATGTGTGCATATAGAAGATAATATTAGTCATTAAAAGTAAACATCTATATGTTTTACCTGATAATTCTTAAGATGTTTATATGACTAGAAAATATGAGAATGAGAAATATAATTGTATTAATAATTCTTCAAGAAAATATCAAATTTTTCATTTTATAAAAAAAGATTGTCTCAAAATTTCCTAAATATGATTTAATATTAGGACCTAGAATTGAAATAGTTTCAAATCTAGATATTTCATCAACCAGCAACCTTGTCTTGGTTAAGCCTTTTGCTTTTTCTGTGTCTCAATTTTCTCATCTGTAAATTGAGGCAAATATACTGAAATTTGTGGTGCTCTGAGATTTTTAATTACTCAACAACATATTTAAGCTAAGAACAATTTTGCACAAGAAATGTGAATTATATTAGACTTTAATTGAATCATATTTGCCTTACAACCTCAAATTGAAAACAAAGGTATAGTTTTCACAAATCACCAGTATAATATCAAGAATAAAAAAGAATTTTTCACTACAGATTCTACAGTCACTAAAAAATAAAAGGCTATTATGAACAACCTTATGTCAATAATTTTATCATTTTATATGTAATAAACAAATTTCTTGAAAGATATAAACTACCAAAACTCTCTTAGGAATAAATAGCTTAGAAAAGGTCCCTGTCTATTACAGAAATTGAATTTGCAGTAAAACTTTTTCCTACAAAGAAAATTCTAGAGCCAGATGGTTCTAGAATTACCAAATGTTACCATTTAACAAAAAAGTATACTTATTCTATGTAAAATTTTCTAAAAATATGTATACATAGTTACATACTCTTCTAATTCTCCTCCTCCTGGGAGAGAATTTGTATAAGAAGAAAGAAAATCAGCAGTTTGAATTTGAAAAGATACTTCAATTGTGACACTAAGGCTCTGAACTGATAGGAGAGAAGCTAATGTTTCTTTCTGAAACAAAAGTATTATTAAACAGAAATACCCAATATCAATATTAATTGAGAAAAACTATTCATGCACTTCAGGATATAAACTACTGACATCATGCAGTGTAAAAAGGGTACAAGAAGGAATATTTATTAGTGAATTAATATGAAGAATTTATTTTCTCATAACATGACACTACAGGAAATCATTCATGGACGGTTTTTCTAAAAGACATCATAAATTATGAGGACCAAATATGTAACCGAGCAAATGTTTAAGCATAGAGTTTATTTTTTCACATGTAAACTAATACACATAAAAGTTAATTCTATCAAAAAACATTTATTAAATGCTCACCATCTGATAGGCACTATAAGAATTTATGCTGGGGAAACAAGATGAAATGAATTTTTAAAAACCAGATTGCTTTCTCTGTGCATATTTTCTAGAATGGTGCAGTTTATCACATTCTTATTTATTAAACAGCCCTCCTTTTTGGTTGTGTACATTACATTATACTTGGAAACATTTTGTGCTCATGAGACCATCACACACATCTGTAATGCAGATAATAACTGACAATCTCAGGACCAGAGAGAGGGCACATACATCGGAAGGTTTCTGTTAATTAGTTAACGCGGCCATTAGGGCAAAAGTGTATCTGAATTATAAGTTGCTTTAAACTCAAAGGAGTAAGAGTTCTTCATTTTTTTAGCCTAGAGAAAAGTTCAGGTTAGAGAATAGTTCAGCCTGCAAAACAGATCAGCCTGGTTGCAAATCTGTTCTATGATACCAGAAATCTTTCCCCAGTACACTATTCTCAATATTATGATTTTGAGGCCAAAAGAAGGTTGGTGTTTGGGGGTGAGGTGGAGTAGGAGATGCCATAACCACTTACTATTATAACTTCCAGTGTATCATGCTGAGTTGTTGTTTTGGGACCCCCTTCCACTAGGTACTCATTCATTCAGCCAATATATGAGGATCCATTATGTAAAAGGATTTGATCCTAACACCCGGAAACACAGTGGGGGGACAAGATAGAATTGGCCCCATCTCTAATGGTGCTTATATTCTAATGAGGGAAGGGGGTTAGAATAAATAATCCAACTCACTTTCTAACAGTTGCAAGTCTCATTCAACGAAACAAAGTAGAGAGGTTTGATAATTTAGATTGGTTGGTCAGAGAAGATCTCTTAGCGGAAGTTCTGTTTGAACTGACATTGAATGGACAGAAGATGCTAGCCCTGTAGCCCTGTGTGGATCAAGTGGGAGAACATTCAGAAGTCAGAAGGAATTGCTGGTGTGCAGGCAGTGAAGTGGAAATGAGAAGGAGAATCTGGCAAGAACATAGTGGGTGAGAGACGCAGTTGTGAGAAGCAGAATGAGGCCGGATCAGGGAAAGCTTTATAAGTAGCTGAAAGGTTGGGACTTTATGCTAAGTGTGTTTGCAGGCCACTTGAGAATGTTGAGCAGTTGGAAGAGTATAACATCCCAGGACAGAGTCAAAGCAGTCATTACACATGTGGCAGTCATTGGCATATAGATTGCATTTAGATCATGCAATTGAATGAAAATGTACAAATTGAAAACAGAAATGGTCCCAAGATAGGGAACTAAGCTATTCCTATGACATGATTACATGCTTTGAAGCTCTAAAGGGTGGTTGTGCTTCCTTTACATTTCAGTCAAGTTTAGAGGCAGGAGTTCAGAGAACATGGAGCAGACAGGTGAGTATGGTAGGCTTAGTTAAGAAGAAAGGGTCCAGTTGAAAAATTTGAGAACTAATTATGGTATAAATAGCTCCAGAGAACAGAATTGAATTTTGTACTTAGGACAGAGATTGTACCCTGTTTCTGTTAGTTCTGCCACCTTGGAAGCACAACAGACATCACTTGCTTGGAGCTTGCCACGTGGCAGGCATGGGGACAGCCAACCTCCTGCCCAAGAAAGGAAACCTGAAAGCTCTTAACCTCAGATTGCTTTTGCCATTTCTGGGAGGCCACCAGTTAAGGGGAAATTCATTACTACTGCCCCTAATGTGTGGTGCAAACTTAGCAGCTCCTAAGAAATCCATGTTCAGTAAATCACCACTTGATCCACTGTGGAATTTTTACTTAATTCTAGCCACAATTGTATTTACCATTTTTGAATGTTTATTTTATTTGTTGTTATAAAAGATTCTTCTCTATCAACCTTTTTTTTTTCTCATTAAATTAGAAATAAAAAGAGCAAATTTAAGAAGACACAGCAGAGGCCACTATTTAGGGGGGCTTATATGTTCTTTTCTAGGGTCACATGGCTTTCTCCTACCTTGCATTATCTTCCATTCTGGTTCCAAATAGCCCTTCTGCCTTTAAAAATGGCCGTCTGGCTAGGGTTGACCTGGGCACATCTAGAAACTGCTAATATGGTCAGCACTGAAAAGTTGCAGGCTAAAAAGCTTCTGAAAGCCATCATTACCCCTGCTGTCTTCCCAAAGGAAGATAAAGCAATAAAAAAAAAAAAAACCACATATTAGTCAGGATCTAAACAAGAAAACAGAAACTGCTATCCATTCCCAGATGTGATGGAATTTGATGGGGGAAGTTTGTTATCTATGTGCACAATGCTTGAGAAGCCAAACCCAGAATGGTTGGGTAACCCAGAGTTCATCAACATCAGGGGGGCAACAGGGTCGGAGGGATCAAGAGAAGGGACAGTGGGACTAGAAAGAAGTGTCCTGTCCATTGGCTTCCATGAGAGGAAAAAAGATACCCCAGTTTCTCCCTTTCTTCATCTCTCCCATCTGCCATCAGTGCCTCTCATTGGCCAAACCCAGATGGAGGCAGCTGCCCGAGGAGGCCAGGAAGTGTGGGCTGTGGAGATTAGCCTTCTGCCACAGCAAGGGACACAGGAGAAGGGCAAGGACTAATTCTGAGGGGAAACATTCCTAGGCAATATAGAACATTTTGACCGTACTGTTGAAGTATGATAAAGAAACTCTGGCATTATTTTACACTTTATAAGGAAAATGGCACTACAAAGGATGCAAAAGATTTGAGAATCAATGTTCAATCAGACAGAGCTCGTTCTAACAAACCAGAGTCAGGGTAAAGTACATCTTTTTGGCACCTGTCTTAAATATGTAGGTTTTCTAAGTTCCTAATAAAAAGTCACTAATAATTTAATATTGCCCAAATTCCTATTCATAAGTGTCTGAATATGCATCAAAGAAAGACTGGGGAAAAAAAAAATAAAGAACACTTTTGGTACACATAGTGGTTCCCTACAGATTTCTTAATGCTCTTGACTTAAAGTGGGATTTTGGAACACATCTGTTTTCTTGGCAAAGATATACCAAGTATAGTTTACTGCTAGTAAGTCTGTTCCCCAGTTTTTCACTGAATCATAGAAATAGGGTAAAATATCTAAACATCTCTGAAAGTCAACTAGCTGAATTTGACTCCTGCAGGAAGTGCTAAATTTAATTATCAGGACAAAGAATCCAATCTGAAAAATAAAGTTTAATCATGAAGTTCTTCATGTATTAAAGTGGCCTGAGTATATTAAAGTGCTCTTTCCTGGTTATTTACTTATAAAATGTAGTTGACAACACCTGCCCTAGCTATGTCAGAGGATTATTGTGAGAGCAGAGGAAGGTTAGAAAATGCTTTGAAAATGTGTAGTTAGGTACAAATGAGAGCTAATATTGTCCCTGTTCATTTCTTGTCGATCAAGAAGTATTCAATACTTGACATTTTCCATAGCACAGTCATTTACAAGAATTAGGGCTTAATAAATAATATTGCTATGTTGCTCCACCATGACCCATAAGATATGATACTTTAAGAAGAATGACTAGCAGAATTTGCCAGTAGAAGAAATTAAGGCTGCAAATGGTCCCAGTTGCTGCGTAGAGTTATTATGGATGACTGTGGTCCGCATGCTAAATAAACAAATAAGTAAGTGATCCTCCACTCAACTAAAAGTCTGTAGCCAAGTAACAGCTGCAATTTTAAAGAAATAAGCTCTTAAAGGAATAGTCAAAGAAATCATGCTTTATCTTAATTTTCTCCAGCTCAGAAGGGAGTTTTACTTCTACACATAATGAATGAATGTATTTCCAGGGTCAGATTGATTCCATCACTAAGATTACAGCTCAGGTTACACAGAAATCCATCTGCATCTTGCATCTTTAACTAAATTCAGTCAACTGCTCCTTAACTACATTTCTCAAGCCCTTCTAATCCTCTGTGGGTGGGAGAAAGCAAAGTTTTACATAGGCGAGGCCAGTAAAGATTAAAGGTAACATGAAAACCCAGGATTTTCATTTTATGAGATAACAGTCTCTCAACTTCTTTCTTAATGTCATTGTCAAGGGGGTTAGGATGAAGATGAAGGAATAGTAGAAGTAGAAGGTATGAATGTCATTTCATTTATTTCTGTAGGACTTTGGTTCTCAGTATGGGTTTTGCTTAGTACTAAAGTGGTGATGATTTCTAACCATTCCTTTGACAAATAGTTATTAGGGGTCTACTCTGTGTTGGCTCAGTGACCCTTTCATCAGGGACAATTTTGTAACCTCTCAACCATCTCTTTGGCAATGTCTGAAGACATTTTTCTTGTTGTTTTCAAACTCAACTCACTACTACTCTAGTAGGTGAAGGCCAAAGGATGTTGCAGAACTTCAATGTATAGGACAATCTTCCACCCCTCCAAAAAAAAAAAAAGAATTATCAAACCTGAAATGTCTACAGCGCTGAGGTTAAGATGCTCTGGTGGTAGCCACAGTGCTGGCTGCTAGGTTATAATGATAGGAAAAACCAGACATAAAATCATCTTGATTTTATGGTGATGACAATTCATCTGGGAGAAAAATAAATATTTAAATAGTCTAAAATATTTTTTAAAATATAAGCTGCAATTATTTCTTTGAAAGGGAAGTACATCACCTTATGAAAGCAAATAAAACAGGGATTTGACTTACTCAGGAAAAGCAGTTATAAGTTCTTCTAAAGAAATGAGTAATAACAGTTAAAGTACTGTTATATTTTAGCAATTTACTTTTTTCTGACTTTATGGATTCATTATTGTACTTATAATTATGTCACTATTGCTCAACTGGCTTTTGAAATATTTTCTTTGGTTAGGGTAATAAGATTGCACATAAGCTTATCTTATCTTTGCTATGGCCTATAGCTCCAAATCCTGAACTTAATATGTAGCAGTAGAGAAAACATTAAAACTATTCTTTAGACATAGGCTACTTGCTTTTGTGCTCTATAGAGGAATTTTCAACATAATAAAACATACATATTTTAAATAAATGTATAAGTATATAATATGTAAAATAAATATATAACTATAAAAATATATATGTAAGATCTATGCATTGATCTATGCTAACTTTTTTCAAGACCTTGTCCCTTTGTTCTTTTTTTCATACAGAAGACTAAAGAGATGATCTTTTGTAAAAGTTAATAGGTTTTCAACATGAAGAAATTATTATTCTTTAAGATAATTTATTACATATTTTCTTCATCCACTTCTTAAGCCCATAAAGTCTGTTTTCAGCATTTCCATTTTTACTACAACCATATTGTGCAAGATCTTAAAGTTTAAGTCATATTTAGTTGTCCTCCTTCTTAATTGTTGTCGAAACCATTTCTACATGAAATTCCCTTAGCTCTTAGTTTTAATTGTACCATAATTTTTTTTTCCTTCTACTCCCATTGCTTTCCTATCATCCTTATTGGGTATATTTCCTCTTCCTGCCCTCATATATATTTAACTTATGTACAACGCTCAGTTGTCAGCAACTTTACTCTTCACTTCCTACAGAGAACTCACCCACCTCCATGGTTCATATGCTTTCTTTCATGGGGGACAGAATCTGTTTAAATGTCTAAACATTTAAAAATCTATAAATTTAATATTTAAATATGTTAATATACAAATAACCATGAAGACTGAAGCAATCCAACCTGACCCTATTAACATATTCTTAGTTGTTCATCATTGAAATCTATGTTTCTATAACCTTTATCACCTTCACTTTCATGATCTTTCAAGTGCCTAAAACCCAACATTTCTATTAAAGTCTTAGAATGAACATTTACAAATTTTTTTAAAAAACAGCTTTCTCTTTATTTCTCAGGGGGAGTTATGTCTGTGAATTAGACTCATTTGTCCTTTCACAAAAGCTACTGCATCAAGCTGGTCATCCCTTTTCCCTCTGCCATGTCCCTAGTGGTGGTCTCATTATTTCACATCTGATCAACCACATCAGTCTCCTAACTGGTGACCCATCTGTGTGCATCCCAATACCTTTCTCACCATAGTTTATTTTGCACATTGTTAATAAAGTAATTCAACACTCCCCAAGCACTATATCAAATTCAGTAATTTCTTCCTCAAAAATTTTTTAATAAATTCTCTTTGTTATAATAAGGTTCAGACTTTTAATTCTTTTTCCTACTATGTCCTCATATAAATCTTCTCTTTGAAGTCTTCTTGAAGACATCTGTCTTTAAATATCCTTCAAATATTTCATCTCGGAGACTTCTGAAAGCTTCTTCTGAATACTTGTTTCTTTATGATCACTCTTTTCTCAGTATTTATTACATGCCTCATGTTTTGAAACTTCATTAATTACCTTATATTGTTACTCATCTTTGTTCTGTTCAATTCATGTCTCTAAAATTGGATTATAAAATCCTATGGATAGGATCTAGGCTTTAAACTCCTTTACAAATTTTTTGAAAAACATTTTCTCTGTAGCATCTAGCGTCTGCCTTAAGTCAGTTGAGTGCAGAGTATGTATTTGGTGATTATTTTAATGATGCCTATTATTTGTTACAGGGAGGAAAAAATAGCTCTCACTATCATTTGATATGAGAGAGAGAAAGAGAGAGAGAGAGAATGAGAGAAAGAGAGAATACTTTTAAATGTAGAAATATCTTTAGTTCTAGATTAAGTTCATGAACATTTCAAAGTATCCATAGCAGGCAATGTTTAATCAGTAGTGTTCAGGATAACCTCCATTAGGCATGGTCTGTTAGGTTTCTTTTGTTCTTTAGCGAAATAGACTTTGGGATAAACCAGTTTTGATATAAGTACAGATTTATTTATTTTATCTCCTCACAGACCACAACTATGAAATACATAAACAAACAAACAAAAAAGAACAAATAGCTTTCAAGAGGTGATTATGTTTATTATTTTTTTCCCCATACTTTCTCCTTCCTTTGAATTTCGGAACACAGAGACATCATGATTTGGTCACAGCTACATAGCCAATAGAACTTCTATACATTTTTCATAAAGCCCCTAAATAGCTAGACTTAGGAAATTAAATTCATTGATAGAAACCCATGGATAAAAACTTATCCTTAGAAGTGCCAAAGTGCTCATTATGAGACTGGCTCTTCCTTTTCCTCACTAAGGATGTAGAGGTAAATTCTACATCTTGAAAGTAACAGTTAGGCTGAGTGTACATGGTATTAATACAAATAATAGCTATTGACAAATAAGTAGGACCCAAAACCACCTGAACTGGTTGATCCAGTGTGTGTAGGGAGAGTAGCTGATGACTAGCTTTCTCCCTTTAGCTCTTCTCTTTGACAGCCAACAGCACATGAACATTGTTTGTTGATTCCACCAATGTATTTTTTCACTTTGGTTCAAAGAAATGAAAACTGACATTGCTGTCTCCTACATTGATTAGAAAAAATTAATATAATATGGAGAATACTGCTGAGATATGTAACAGCAAAGTATCTCTGAACTTCAAGATCCCTATTATGAGGCCTGAACTTATTTATTTTAAAAAAACAGTTACTGAGAACTTTTTAGAAAAATTTTTTAAATGGTGCACCCTTATAAAATTACAGATGAATCAACAATGGAAGTTTATATATTATTAAGTATCATTATATTGTGTATCAAGTTCAAATTATGGCAAAGAAAAAAAGTAAGCATGATCCGAAATGATTGTATAATAGTGACACTGATACTTATGTCACCAGCTATGGATGCAGCATCCATAGCTTTTGGATATGACAAATGCCAAAACATAAAAGGAAATTTAAAATAAAAAGACAAAATTTTAAAAAAATATATGAGTTGAGTTATACTTTAGAGTTTCATCAATCACTATTTGATAGCTCAATAATAGTATGTTATGTTTTTATTTTGTACAAAACCTGTGTTTACAGGTTTTGGCAAATCAAAGTCTCCATAATCTTTTCATTACCTCTTTATAGAGATTCCCTATATACATCACGATTTACTGCATTCACTGATATTTAAATTAAGATATGGAGTAGCGTCATGAAGATGTTACTATCTAGCAATGGTGATAATCAAATGAAAGGTAATATAGATAATATCAAATTATCTAGAGAATTTTAGCACATACAAGCTTAGTCCTTTCTTCTTGTATTATTATCATATTATTCATTTATGATAACTTCATTTCTTCACTGTCAATTCATTCTGCTATGTACTTGTAGAGACTGCTGCAAATTTAAGCTTCATCTTTGCTCTGTTCTGAAAGCTTACATCATTTCTCATGGTCTCAAACCAATAAGTTTATTCCCATAAAATGGTGAGCAGTTTAAGCATAGAAACTACGTGATCTTCCTCTTCTTATTCTTAGACCCGTGACTGGCACATGGAAGGCAATGGGTTAATTTTGCTGAATGATCAAATGCATATGCTAGAAATTTGAAATGAAAGTTGGCAACTGACATGTTGTGGTAGGAAAATTAATTTCCAAAATTAAATCTGTTTGTCAGTCCAATGTGGTTATTTAAGTAAACATTTTTTCTGATTTATAACTGTGAGCTGCTGTTCCAAAAATAAAAATGCAATGATTATTTTAGATTCTTATATTTAATGATTTTATGAATCATTAGTGGCAGTGAAAAACATGTTTTGGGGCATACTTATTAAAATATTTTTATTAGTGAAGGGTATGCACAAAGATCTAGCTACAAAGATGTTTATCACTAAATTGTTTATGATAGAAGATAATTCAAAAAGATTTATTTGTCAAACACTGGAAAACTGGTTTGGTAAAATTCTGCTTAACTGTGAAGGTGTGAAAATATTGCCATAAAGAATATTAAATGGCATGGAAAATGTATTTTATATTAGGTAGGAAGGGTATAACAAGATTATCTGCATAGCATATAACCCTGTATTTGTAAAAATAAAATATTGATCGATGTCAAAAGGGATAGAACATAGAACACAAACTCAATAGTAAACACAAATTTGCTCTTGGTGAGAAAATTGTACATTATTTTTATTTTTAAACTTTTGCTCTGTAGTGTTTTCTGTAATAATTCCATAATAAATGTGTTCCATTTTTAAGTGTTACTTTTTAATTGAGAAAAATGATCACTAGTTTAATGAAAAAGGGTTATTCCCCATGATTACATAGTTCATCAGAAGGTGTTCTTATACATTTTCTATATAATTTTGAACAAAATTACTTTCTAATTGTCTTGCTTGTTCTGTCATTTGTCACCTCTAAACCAAGCCAAATTGAAAGCTAGGTATTACATTTTCTGAAGTAGAATTCTTCTCAAAAACAGCATAAAATTCAATCTGAAAATCAAATGAGTTCAACAAAATGTTTTACTTTGTGCCCATTATGTATAGACACAAAGATACTCAGATGGGTAAAGTGCAGCCTCTTTCCTTAAAGGCTTGCTATTACTATAAAAAAAGAGAAGTGAACTTAAAAGTACACCAGAAAAAAAAAAAAAAAACACACAAGAAAAGAGTCATCAGAAAAATATGGCTTTAGATGTGACATTTTAAGGAATTTCTAAATGTTGACCATGAAAATCCTAAAATGCAAAACACATCAAGGAAACTCACAAAGCATCAGGAGCCTAGTATCATAAAACATTACATTATAATGACACCTCCAGCTTGTTTCTTTCAGGATAATTATAAATAAATAAAATACATTCCATTCTGTTTGTTAGTTTAATGCTTTCTGCAGCTCCGCTTCCTTTAAAACCACACTCTTGGCTACTAATGGATTATTCTCATCCAGGGCTATATCAATTAGAGGAGCAAATTGGAAAAAAGCAGGATGTAGATCAATCCTTTTTCAAAGATCGAGGACAAGTAGATGAACCAGTATACATTCCCTGATGTCTTAGCAGCAAAATAGTTTCTGCCTCTAGGAAGAATATTTGAGGGGAGAGGGGGACAACATAGCTTCAGTTCTATATTGACTTCTGTTTGCTTTAGCTTTGGTTTGTTTTTGAAGAGATGCTCTGATGAATTTGATTAGTACGATTTTAATGACAAAAATTTTAAGAATATAGTATCATAATTTCTCAGTGTCTAGCCAATGAAACTAATAAGAATTATTCCTATCAATTGAACTTCAGTATTTCATCAAACTTACAATATCTTTGCTCTACCACCTTCAGAATATATTATTCTTAGTAACTCAAAAATAAACATTTAAGTGCTAACAGCTGAGAAGACCAACCAAAATTGAAAAGTAAAATTTTTCTTAGAAAATTAGTTGGAAAAGTAAGAAAGTTAATTTAGAAAATTTTCCTTAGAAATTTTTTAAGATACAAAGAAAGTTCATCAAGAATTGGTCAGAAGACAGGGAATATTAATGACTATTATTTTTCCCCCATGTTGTTTTATTTATCCCTGTATTTATATAGAGCAAGTTCTATCTCCTATTTGTAAAATTGGAAATTATCCAGTTGGACAAAGACCAGAATCAGTTCAATGTTGTATTCATCACCTAGAGCACTGTTGGCCTTCAGTCAATGTTAAATATTAATAACAATAAAAGCTTCTGTAAGCAAACTCAGACAAGACAGGGGAATATGAGCAATCGCTCACTCCAACACCAACAACTTCACCCTGATCTGAAAAGATCATCCTCAAGAGAAGAACGTAGAATTGTTCATCCTGTTCAGACCCACTCCCCCTGGAGTTCACGAGACTGCATTATGACAGTTTTGTGGTGAATCAACAATAAGGTCTAAAAATCCTGCAGGAAATGAATTGAGATCATTCAACATTAGAGTTCTCAAAGTGCTATATCTTAGTGATTTTTGTGTGTCTGTTTTTAGAAATAAAGGTAAATTCTAAATTGGGCTGCAAATGTGACCCTAGGTTTTTAAGTTTGCACCATTCCCTCTATCGCTCTTGGAAGAGCAAAATTACAGATATCAATGTTGATTACACGAAAACTTAAAAACAAAATAAGACAAAAGAAAAGCACATTCCACCGAGTTTCATTTCCAGCTTGGCTCTTATAGCGTGTGTTCTATGGTTGCCTTCTAACAACATATGGGAAAGATATCGAGTGTTCCCAAACAACCTTGGCAAAACAGTAACTGTCAAATCTCTAGCAGAAAATCAAGGGCTGTGTTTGGCAACCATTAAATAAATGGGTAAGTTTTGGCAGGATCAACAATCCTATGCTCTTTCTTTGTAACAAAATAAAACAAAAATTTCAATAACTTCTTTACATAATCTCAATTCATGTAATAGAAAGTAACCTTTCCTATAATTGAATTGTCATTTTTTCCATTTATTTTCTTTAGTGTTGTCCTGTTGTTTCTTATTATTATCCTTCAAAATGATAAATGTAGAATAGAAGTTCTACACTAATTACTGTGCTATATTTGTTTGTCAATATCTTGCATCTTAAAGGCTAAATTCATTGCACCCTTTGCTTCCTAATATTTTACAATTCCTATGGTAGCATAATGTGACAACAAAACTCTAGCTCTGAAATCCTATAGTGTGTTAATTAACGAATGCTGTAGGGAGGTAAAGGATTATTTTAATTGATCAATTGACTGAAGTTTTTGTGATCCACAGATCCACAGGAGTTATAATCCTTGACAGACAATACCCACATACACAAGAAACCTGGCATTAACTGAATGTGCCAAATATAAATAATAAAAAGAAGTCTGATCTAGCAATTGGATAATATTCACACAAAATACACACCGATGGCAGTTAAAATTATTTGTTCCTACACATTGGATGTTAAACACCTTGAGCATTCTTACATTTGAACTATCTCACATAGTGAAGATGAAATATATCTTGTTTATGAAAATGATTGCATTTAGGTAGCTGTCTCTAGGGTATGGCAAACTGGCATTGCTATCTAGGTCCCATCCTTTGTGCAGCCTCACATGCTGCTACAGGCTCTGGGCAGCTGCTGTGCAGAGACCAAGCAGGCGGCATGGAGAGAAAAGGTGGTCTCTCCACCATCTGGTGATCAAAGACCCTTGGGGGGCTCATATTAGGTCACAAGCTTCTGTGCCACCATATGACAGGAACTTGGCCAAGCACTCTTTTTCCACTTTTCACGACGCTCTTGAGGCAGCCTGTGGAGTGTGTGGTTATGTCCCTAAGTATGCATATTTGGCCTTTTCCAATCCATCCTCAACAGAACAGCCAGAATCATCTTTACAAAACATAAATCAGATCAAGTCACACCCCTGATTTCTCACTGCACTTAGGACAAAATCCAAATTCCTTTGGTTGTAAGACCCTGCCTTATCTGGCTCCTCTCCTGCCCAGTGTTAATTATTTTTTTTTTAATACTTACCCAATTGTTTGTTATGCTCCAATGCCTTTGATTTTCTTCCTGTTTCTTTAATAAACAAATGTTTTTTTTTTTCAATTTGTAAGACTTTGCAATTTCTTCTTCTTATGCCTGGAATTTGTTTTTTCGTTTGTTTGTTTGTTTATTTTTTGTTTTGAGATAGAGTCTTACTCTGTTGCCCTGGGTAGAGTGCAGTGGCATCATCATAGCTCACTGCAATCTCAAACTCCTGGGCTCCAGGGATCCTCCTCCATAAGCCCCTGGAGTAGCTGGGACTACAGGTACATGCCATGATGCCCAGCTAATTTTTCTATTTTTAGTAGAAATGGGGTCTCACTCTTGCTCAGGCTGGACTTGAACTCCTGAGCTCAAGTGATCCTCCTGCCTCAGCCTCCCAGAGTGTGCGGATTATCCACATGAGCCGCAATGTCTGGCCTATGCCTGGAATTTCTTTTCCCAATGTTTGGCAAGATTCCTACTTCCCATTTTTCAGATGTTGACTAAGATGTCCCTTTTTCATTAGATCTTCTGTGATCACACTCCATGAAGTGCCCTCCAACAGTTATTTTCCATCGTTCTTTGTGTTTTCTTATGTGCTTATAATAATCTATTATTATATTAGTGTTAACAATTTTGGGGTAGTGTTCTGGTGCTCCATAACATTTTGCTTGTGCTTTCACTAGGATGAAGCTTTTCGAGAGCAGCTGCTATCCCCATTTATGAATGTTTGTGCTCCATGCCCCTCCCCATCAAATTCATGTGTTTAAATCCCTTTTAAGGTGATGGTATTAGAAGGCAGGGCCTTTGAAAGGTAAGTAGAGTCATGAGGGAGGATGGTTCACTAATCGTGAATTGGATCAGTGGCCTTAGTCAAAAGATTCCAGAGAGTTCTCTCATCCTCTTTCTACCCTGTAAGGCCGCAAGGAGAAGATGACTATGTTTGAACAAGGAAGTAGGCTCTCAACAATCTTCTGGAGCCTTTCTCTTGGACTTCCATGCCTTCAGAATGTAAGAAATAAATGTCTATTGTTTAAGCCATTCATTTCTATGGTTTTTATGTAATAGCAGTGGGAATGGACTAAGACACCTTAATTCTTGACACTTAGTGGAGATTCAATAGGTATTTGTTGCTGAATAAATGTAAGGACAAATAACTGCCTGAATGAATGATTTAATGGAAATTAAATCATTAGGGAGCAGTTGTCCTTGGATATAATTCATTCCAATCTTATTTTTAATGCAATTTACTTCAAGTCCCACATTCAACTGAGGGACTGTCTATAGAATGAAGTCAGGTTTTCCCTTTTATATGTATCTTTCCTAGAATAATATACCCTAGTTAAGGAAAAATATTTATGTTAAGCACTTATACATGAGTTGTTATAGCTACACTATTTAACCTTCTCAACTATCATGTGTGGAGCAACTGTAGACACAAAAACACAGAACACAAAAAGTGTTAGATGCATCTACTAATAATTTATCACTTTTAAGCCCAAATTTAAACTTAAGTTTATTAACTCCTTGGCCTGATTTTACACTGTATCTTGGCTATATTTATTGTCAAGGATAAATAATGTCAGTCAAAATCTGAGGAAAGGCTTAAATACACTTAAGTTTTTTTTTGCTGTGTTGATAACAAGTATACCATGACATCAATAAGTCTAGTCAAATAAAGAGTGAAGAATAAAACCACTGGGGTATGGTATTCTATAGCATGAGTTTTTGAAGTTTTTAATTAGCTTGTTGTTACATCAGGTAAACAGAGTTGAAAGTAAGTGTGTCCAGAAATATGAGCTATATAAGCTTACCTTACTAAATTATACTTATATGCTCATAAAGGATGAATTCATTGCTAAGGGAATATATCATAATATCAGGGAATGGTTTATTTATTACAACCATCTATTCAATTATGAAATTTATATTGTTTCTTAGCTTTATTGATCATAATAATTAACAATAGCATTTGTCTATAATTTAATGTATTATGTTATCATAAGTGAGAATGAGAGAATTTCCCTGGGGGAAGAGAGGTTGGACTAAAATTCTCTATTGGTAAATATTTGTTTTACTATGTTATGAAGGTTCAAATTTTCTAGTAACTTTTTTAAAGTGTCCTTTCTAAATGAATCACTGTTAGATGTACATTAAGGTAAAAAGCAATTCTATGGTAAATGTTAGCTTCTCTTTTACATATTTTAAAACAGAGCACAAGGAAAATAAGCAATAAGCTGATTTTCGTAGAAATAAAAAGATCTAGACAGAGGATAAACAGAGAGCCCAATATTTTGTCATTTTGCAAATGATGAAATACTAATTCTCCACTTCATATCAGTAGTAGTCATAGGGAACAGAGCACTTCTGGACTAGAGGACCTCCAAAATTCAGTTCATCCTTGAAAGCAAGGAGAAAACTGGCAAAAGTCATCAAAATCAACTTTCTCAGTGCTCTGGAACTTGACCAAAGGCTTAAAACAATCTGAGGTGCATTTTTTTAAATTTTAGGCTATTATGCAGGTACAAACATTTTGATTGCAACTTATGACTTTGCTTTACCCAAGCCAGGGTTAGAGACATGACCTTTCACCATACCATGCTCACCACATCCATCTGTGGTGAGTTTACCCACCCCCACTCCCCAACACCCAATGAATATTACTACCATGTGAGCACCTTAGTGTTGCTCAGTTAATACCAATTTGATGGTGAGTACATGTGGTGCTTATTCTTTCATTCTTGTGATACCTCACTTTGGAGGATGGGCTCAAGCTCTACTCAGGATAATATAAGAAGTGCTAGTTCATCATTGTTTTTTGTAATTGAGTAGTATTCCATAGTATACATATACCATATTTTATTAATTCATTCATGGATTGAACGGCACTTGGGTTGTTTCCACATCCTTGCAATAGTGAATTGTGCTGCCATAAACATTTGAGTGCGGGTGTCTTTGTTATAGAATGTCTTTTATTCCTTTGGGTAGATGCCTAGTAGTGCTATTGCTGATCAGGTCCCCTTTACTTATTTTTGTTGCTGCTGTAATTGCTTTGAGGGTCTTCTTCATAAATTCTTTGCCTAGGCTGATGTCTGAAAGAGTCTTTCCTACATTTTCTTCTAGGATTCTTAAAGTTTCATGCCTTAGGTTTATGTCTGTTATCCATCGTGAATTGATTTTTGTAAGAGGTGAGAAATGGGGATCCAGTTTCAATCTTCTGAGTGTAGTTATCCAGTTTTCCCACCACCATTTATTGAAAAGAGATTCTTTTCCCCAGTATGTTTTTGTCTGCT
The DNA here is from genome assembly GCA_008750895.1 of Mirza zaza. NCBI lineage: Eukaryota > Metazoa > Chordata > Mammalia > Primates > Cheirogaleidae > Mirza > Mirza zaza. The sequence continues at coordinate 32,382 of VSMD01123567.1, forward strand.
TTGTCAAAGATTAGATGACAATATGCGACTGGTTTCATTTCTGGGTTCTCAGTCTTGTTCCAAAGGACTATATCTCTGTTCTTGTGCCAGTATAATGCTGTTTTGGTTGCTATAGCCTTGTAGCAAAGCTTGAAGTCTGGTAGATTGATGCCTTCCAGTTTGTTCTTTTTGCTTAAGATTGCTTTGTCTATATGACATCTTTAGTTCCATACAAAGCATAGAATTATTTTTTCTAGATCTGTAAAGAATGATGATGGCATTTTGATAGATAGAGATTGCATTAATTCTGTAGGTCACTGAGGGTGATCTGGCTGCAATATCTATCACCCTGGCTGGTGGGTGAGTGTTCCCTTTCTCCCTCACCTTTCCATGCGTGTTCCTCCCAAAGCTGCATGCTCAGTTGAAGAGAACAATCTTCTCCACTAGAGGAGGATCGTTCTTCAGTCAAGGGTATACAAGTAGCTGTGTTCTTCTGCTAGAACTTCCAAACAAGCTCTCAATGAGCATTTATTTTTTTAAAAAATGACTGCAACTGGCAAGAACAGTGAAAGCTGTGGCACTAGTCACATCATTCTTGCCACAGCTCTGTGGTAGCAGCCTTGCAACCAAGGTAGCTATGAAAATAGCAGCCTGGTAGCCACTGAAGAAAACAGATTGGCTTTAGATTTTTCAAAAAAAGCCTCATCTCCAAATATTGTCAATACTTTGATCTTCCTGGAAGCTACCTTTAAAAACCTCATTGAAAGGGCTTGTCTTTATTTGACCTGACAATGGGAAAAGCTCCATCTCCAGGGCATTGCTGGAAAATACTCTGTAGCAATTGTTTAATATTACAACTACCTGAGGTTGTGATATCAGTTGGATAAAAAAAAATTGACTAAAGTATGTAAAAGGAAAATCTGGGGAATGAGATGTTTATAAGGTACTTTGGATATCTCCATTTTCTTGGAGGTAGAGAAGGCCATACACACGTGCACAGCCTAGTGTGTGCTCAGGACAGACCTATGAAGGCTCCAATATTGTACCTCTCACTGCTCTTAGGACTCTGCCTAAACAAAAGGTAAAGCCTAAGGCAGAGTTCTAAACTACTAGAGCATTGAAAGTGTGATTGACTTCACATGCACAGAGCTCCTCAGGAAAGGATAGGAGACTAACTGGTTCAAGAATTTTTAAAAATCTCTGTCTCATCACTAACTGACCATATATCTAACTAATCAGACACTTTGGTTGCTACATATAAATACTAACTTTACAGAATAACCTAGCAAAAGTCACAGAAGAAATATAAAGTAGTATCAGCACCAGCAATTAATAGCCCTGGGAGGAGGACTGAGAGGAGTTGCCATATTATATTATTTAAAGTGTCCATTTGTCAACAAAATATTATGACACAAACAAAGAGAGAGAAATTTATGCCCCAAATACAGAGAAAAAAGAGGTCAACAGAAACTGTCCCTGAAGTAATCCAGATACTGAACTTAATAGACAAAATCTTTAAATAAACTATTATAAATACATTAAAAGGATTAAAGGAAACCATAAAAAATAAGTAAAGTATGACAATGATATTTTACCAAACACTAAATATAAAAAATATATAAGGTTTTTAATGGAAATTCTAGAATTAAAGAATAAAATAATTAAAATAAAAAAATCCATTGGAAAGTCTCAGCAAAAGATTTGAGAGAAAAGAATCAGTAAACTCAAAGATATGTCAATTGAATTATCCAATACAAAGAATAGAAAGAGAAAAGAATGAAGAAAAATGAATAGATCCTAAGAGATTTCTGAGACACTAACAAGCACACCAACATATACATAATAGGAGTCCCAAGGGAGAAGAAAGAGAAAGGAGCAGAAAGAATATTAGAAGAAACAGTGACCTAAACTTTCCAATTCGAATAGAAAACATTAATCTACATAGAATTTTGAAAGACTGCTGACTAGTGATACTGGTTGCTATATTGTCCAAGAAGGAAGGAAGGAAAGGTTTCAAATAGAGGAGAAGGGGATGGGATCAGCTCAGGTGCTCAGGTGTAGTTCATAGGGAAAGGTGTCAGAGCCTTCCATTTGATAAGGGACTTAGAATATGTATATTTCCATATAAATAACTAAAAGGTAAACAACTCCTGTTTAAAAATGGACAAATGATTTAAATAGACATTTTTCAAAGAAGATATACAAATGATCAATAAGTATATGAAAAACTGCTGAACATTATTCGCCATCAAAAAAATTCAAATCAAAACCACAATGAGATGCTATTTAAACCCACTAGGATGGCTACAATCAAAAAGATAGAAAGCATTGGGAACTTTGTGAGAAATTAGAAGCCTCACACATTGCTGGTTAGACTGTACAATGGCTCATCCACTTTGGAAAATAGTGTGGCAGTTCCTCAAATGTTTAAACATTAAGTTTTCATGTAATCCACCAATTCCATTCTTAGGTACATACCCAAGGGAAATGAAAACATGTCCACATGCAAAAATTTACACACGAATGTTCATAGCAGCACTATTCATAATATTCAACATGTGGAGATAACCCAAATGTGCATTAATTTATGAATGGATCAAAAAATGTGATGTATCCATAGGGTCAAATATTGTTCATCAATGGAAAAGAATAAAATAATGACACATGCTACAATGTACATGATTCTTGAAGACATCATGTTAACTGAACGAAACAAGTCACAAAACATCATATATAGAATGAAATGTCCATAATAGGCAAATCCATAGTGGGAGAGGGTATGTTAGTGGTGGCTAGGTGCTGATGAAAGGAAGGGATGGAGAGTGACTGCTAATGGGTTTAGAGTTGTTTTTGGAGAGGGAAGAAGTATATTCTAAAATTAGGTCATGATGATGATTGCAAAACTATGATATACTAAAAATCACAATTTACACTTGAGTATATTTATTTCATGATAAATGAAGCATATATCATAAAGCTATTATTATTATTATTGTTATTATTGTTATTATTGAGACAGAATCTCAATCTGTTGTCCTGGCTAAAGTGCAGTGGCATCTTCACAGCTCAATGCGACCTCAAACTCCTGGGCTCAAGTGATCCTCCCACTTCAGCCTCCCAGAGTGCTACGATTACAGGTGTGAGCCACCATGCCCAGCTATAAAGATTTTTTTAAAATAGTTGTGAGAAATGAGTGTGACATGCTCTTTTTCATCTGGCATCATGCACTGAAAGAAGATACTTTAGCTGGCACAAGGCATTTAAAGAAAGGACTTTGCTATAAAACACTAAGGTGTAGTGCCTTGAAGACTAACTATATAGAGGAAAGTACCAAAGTAACTCTACTTCTTCTCAGAAAAAAATCAAGGCTGTGATCAAGCAGTGATGATGAATGACCCAAAGTCAAAAATTGTTCACCAGTTATGAACAATCTTCCCAAAGAAACTACATAGAGTAAGTCAATTGATAAAGACAAAAAAAAAAAATCGCCAGACATGTTCATGCTTATCTAATCTATAGTATTTTTAACCCAAAATTTAGTGGTGACTTGCATGATTAGTCTGGAGCAGAGGAAAATCTTTTTATTGGAGGAGTAGAAGGACTCAAGTTGTAGAATGTGGACATTCAATTCCTGTCTACCTCCCTTCAAAATGCTATTCTACTTACTCCAGATTTCCACTCTTGAATAACTTTTCTTCTCTTTGCTGGAAGATTTACTCTTTGTCTGTAGTTCCGGTGATCACTTTCAATGCATAGATTCCCAAGGAATACCGACCCTTATCCTCAGACCCCAGATTCTGAGCTGCAGATCTGTGTATCCATCCTGGATGCCCACTGTCTTCTCAAACACAGCATGTGCACATTCAACCTCATCATCTCCTCTGTGAACCAGTTCTCCTCATCTATTCACAACGTCTGTGAAGTAGCACTACTTTTTTCCCAACCACATAATCCAGAAAGTGATCCCAAGTAACTTCATTTTCTAGACTCTGTCCTTCCATACAATCAATCATAAAATCTTGTTTATTTCATCACTTCTTAGTTCTTATCTTCACAATTTCATTAAAAAGCTTATCATTTTTGCTTGGATTGTGGCAACATCCTTGATGTACAGTTTGCCCTTTCAATTCACCTACTTTTTTGTTGCCAGTATCAATTTGCTAAAAAATATAAAACTGATGATGCCACTCCCCTGCTTAAAGACATCCAAGACTTTTTAGCAAGACACATAATGTTCTGTATGATGTTGCCCTCACCTATCTCTCTAAGCATCTTCTCCTGCTACACTTCAACATATTTGCCATTACCAAATTAGCTCTTTTGGACATCTTTTAACCTCTGCCCCAAATGCTAACATTGTACATCCCAACCTACTCCACGATCTTTCTGTCAATCTTAGTAGCTTAGCACAACAAAAGATGCACATCCAATTCAGACAGCCAGGGGTTTCTACTCACCATATTCATCAGGCAGATGGAGCTATGGACAAATCTGTGCATTTACAGTCTCATCAGTAGTGTAATAGAATGTAAGAGAACACAATGATTTACTCACTGGTTTCTAAAACCATTACCTGGAAGTGACACACACACACATCCACCTCATTTGTGTTTCACTGACCAAAGCAGGTCCATGACCACATCTACTTCTAGCAAGGCACAGAAGTACAATCCTTCTGTGTGTCCGAAAGGCACAGAGCTGAGCTTTTATTTCTTATTTTTGAAAACAACATTGCTAAAATTTTTACTTTCACATTATACTCATTTTGGATTCAGCTCAGGCATCACTTCAATGGGACACTTTGTCCATTTGGCTTTTGTCTGTACATCTGGTCTGAGAGCATGTATTAAACAATTACAACTGTGTACTTTTGCCCCCCACCAGGCATCTTCAATTGGCTAGACTCCATGAGATAGAGACTGTATATTGTTTACATATTTCCAGTTTCTATGTTGTGTAATATCTGCATGGAGCAGTTATATAAATACTTATAGATAAATGAATAACTGAATAAATTTTAATGGTTTTGGGAGATTCCATTGTGTAAGAAAGACTGTTCCATCAAGTCCCCTTTCAGAAAGGTGCTCCATTTATCAAAAGGTAAACTGACCCAAATTAAACTAAGGCAAGTTCTAATACATCACATCTTATATCAGAAAAATATTAGAGCTTGCAAATCCTCTGAGATGCGAGTTTTTGCTGAAGTCTGTGTACCTCACTCCACCCTACAATGGTAACACAAAGCCACCTGTGAACCCTAAGACTTATAGAAGATTGTAAAACCAGTTATACTATAAATATACATTAAAGATTTTTGTCTAGAAGGTTTGTCACTGAAAAAAAAAAAAACAGGTGGGGACCTAAGGAGTTACTTTTGTTTATATCCCTGAATTGTAATGATTAGAAGAGTACAGCAAAATAAATAAATCCATTATTAAATACATACAAAATGCACACAATTACTGATTCATAATTTAGGGGTTAATTTTTTTTCTACCAAATTGTACTTTTCACACACACCACATATTCCACTGGATCTTACTCTTTAAAATAAAATAGAGCTCTCTACTCGTTTAAAGGAAACATTGATCAAACAAAATGCCAGATGAGCCTAACTCAACTAGCTACTGGCCAGCAGGAATGAAGCTCTGAGAATCATGAATCTCTATTCAAGGACCCCTTGAGCCTTGAGCATTCCATGAATGCTTTCCAAGAGCAGAGATGTTGGTGACCTGCCATGTACCATCTTCCTGCTGAATTTCACTGTAGATTAGATGATTTACCAATGCATAACCTTCAGAACAAAATGAGGTTTTAAAAGTGTGTGTCAAGTTCTGATTGCCCAGAATTGAAAAGTTATATGAAAAACTATTCATATAATTTTTCAAGAACAATAGATTATCAGTAGCTAACCTTTTGAGTGGTTATTATGTACCAGGCTCTATCTACCTAATCCCATTAAATTCTTACTTGGTACTACGTTCATCCTCACTTTACACATGTGAAGATCAAGGCATGGAGAGTGTAAATAAACTGTGTAAGATCTTATGTGCTAGACCTCTTTAATATTACACCAATCTACCAGTCCCTATGATATGTCCAGATGACTTGGTTAAGATCGCAGAATTGAACAAAGACCTTAATTTTCACATCATTTAAATCTCTGCTACTTCACAATGTAAAGTTTGGGGATAGGAAAGGACTCAGCTTTTTTGGCCAAGTCCAGCCTTCACTTATTGTGTTTGATTAACACAGTGTTTAAGAATAAGATGTTTTGGATTAAGCTTAAGCCCGTTATCCAAAGTGAGGCGACACAAGACATGGAAAATGGGCTCCACATCTACTCGCCATCAAATTGGTACTGACTGATTTAAACTTTGGTTTTCAAATGGTGGCAATGCTCACCAGAGATTCAGTGTGTGGGGGGGCACCCAACCTTAGGGATGAGATGAGCATTTTGGAGGGGGAGGGCATACCTCTAACCCTTCTTAGGGAGAGGCAAAGATATACAATGTAACCA
>VSMD01123571.1:0-18389 GCA_008750895.1 Mirza zaza
AGTGCCCATCAATCCAAGAATGGATTAATAAAATGTGGTATATGTATACCATGGAGTACTATTCAGCTCTAAGAAACAACGGTGATATAGCACATCTTATATTTTCCTGGTTAGAGCTGGAACCCATACTACTAAGTGAAGTATCCCAAGAATGGAAAAACAAGCACCACATATATTCACCAGCAAACTGGTATTAACTGAGCAGCACCTAAGTGGACACATAGGTACTACAGTAATAGGGTATTGGGCAGGGGGACGGGGGGAGGGGGACGTGTATATACATACATAACGAGTGAGATGTGCACCATCTGGGGGATGGTCATGCTGGAAACTCAGACTTGTGGGGGGAGGGGGGACGGGCATTTATTGAAACCTTAAAATCTGTACCTCCATAATATGCTGAAATAAAAAAAAAAAAAGAGAGAGAGTGAAAAGCTGAGCTGTAGAATGGGAAAAGATACATTTACCCATGAAGGATTCAGATCTAGAATATATCTAGAACTCCTGCTAATAGAGACAAAAATAAACCACCCAATAGAAGAATGGGCAAATGACTTAAAATAGGTACTTCACAAGAAGAAATCAATGGCTCAAACAAACGAAAAAGTGCTCAAAACCTCATTAGTAACCAGGAAATGCAAATTAAAACCACAATGAGAAATTATAATATCAAGCATTGACCAGAACGTAGAACAATTATACATTGTTTTCAGGAGATTAAGTTCGTACAAGATCTTCAGAAAACTATTTGGCATGATCTACTATAATTGAACATATGTATATCCTATGATGCAACAATTCTACTCCTAGGGATTAGATTGAGCCATATGAAATCACTAATATTTGATGTTTGACCCACATAAATGGTAATCTCACATGGTTCAACCTAATGTATATCCAACAGAAATACCTGCCCCCAAAGATAAGTTCAAGAATGTACAAAGTGGTATTATTTATAGTTGGCCCAGACTAGAAACAACCAAACATCCATCAACAGTGAAATAACAAATAAATGTGGCAAAGTCATACAATGAAATGCTATACACTGATAAGAAGAACAAAGTATAGCTACGTGCAAAAACGTGTGGTTATTACAAACAACGTTGAGTGAAAGGATCAAGACACAAAAGAATAAATGCAGTATGATTCAGGCAAAACTAACCTAAATCACTTAGGGATACACATAAAAATGGTAAATCTAAAGAGAAAAACAAGAAAATTATTGCCATAAAAGTAAGGAGACTCCTTCCAAAAGGGGTTGTGGGTAATGATCAAAAGGAATTACTGGGCATCTTCTGGGTGCTGGCAATGTTCTATTATTTGACCTGGGTAATGGTTACACAGGCACTTGCTCTATTATTATAAAATTATTATTAACCTACTGTACATTTATATTTTGTACACATTTAGGCTTATAGGTTATACATGATTGACAATTTTTTTAAAGTGCATATAAGAACAAACTGGTCATCTCTGGCATACAGTAAACTCTGTTCTTCCCTAACCTCCATCTCACAGCAGTGTTCTCATTCTCTCCCAGCATTATTTATATGTAAAAAAGATTTCAGTCTCACATCTGTCTCTACATATGGCCTATTCCTCCAGGGGAGAGAAAGCGCACTGAGAATTGACGTCAGACCCAATTCCATTCCACATAACTCTCTAAAAATGATCCTTTGCATAAACACTTCAGGAAGTAGCCTTTTTGGTCTGAACACCCACTCTGTAGCTCCCAAGGATTGTAAGAACATGAAACAAGTGCCATGTCTCTGTAATCAAACAGAACCAGCAAGAGACAGAGAATCTCATGGTCTCATGCTTAGACCTCCTTCAGTTAGCCCTCAGTTTGACATTTCAATATTTGACCTCAGTCTGGCTTTTTCTGGTGAGGTACACACAGAGATGTGTAACTAATTAATATCCAACTATAACAGTCATCTTAGGCTTTACCTATCACATCATCAATAAGCAAATTCCATTTAAAGTAAAGGTCTTAGAAAGATACCAATGCAAAATCATATTAATTGAGATACTAATCCATTAAAAAAAATTAACCTCTTTTACATCTTCTCCAGAAAGCAGCTGATAAATAACTAAAACACACAAAGACAAAGGCCTCCAGCAGAAAATGGTGAGGTCTGATCAAGAGCAGGTTCTTCCTTAAAGAAGAAATAAAGTCATGAGAAAACAGCAAGCCTAGATTCAGGTCTGGGCTCTACCACAAACTAACTGGGTAACCCATACTCATTTAAGTTTCTTCTTCTGTAAAATAAAGATAATGTCACTTACATCAAAAAGCTATAATGAGAATTAAATGAGATGATTAAATAAAACTTGCAGATTATAAAGGACTATACAAATAGCTGGAATATTAGAAGGAATCCTTGACTAGTTCTATAAAATGTGAGACTTCAACTGCTAGCAAAGACCCCTGGAACATTAGAGCCAATTAAAATGAATTAGTCTTGTTGGACACCTAGGTTGGTATCTATTGTCAATTCAAGTTAAATCCAACATACAGGATATTACGATACAATATTAACCACTCACAGTTCCTGATTAGTAATAAATTAGCAGCATCCACTAAATGATATCAAAATGAATCTTCTGCGCATCCTCAAAGCATTTATTAAATACCTATTTGGTGAATCCTAAATAAGAATATATAAAATTGCTGTAAGACATGTCCCTGTTCTTAATCTAAAGGTCAGGAAATGGCATTAGCATTTATGAAATACAGAAAGTGTTATTATAAGAGTAATCAGAGTTTAGAGAGGAAGAGATCACTGGGGACTACAGTAGTGAAAAAGATTTCTTGGAGATAGTAATAAAAATTAAAGAGAAAACAGAGGGTAAAAGGCAGAAATAAGCATGGTTTACAGGGGGAATGGGAAGAATATTTGCCTGTCCCAAGAGGTATATGTTGAGAAACAAAACCAGAGAGAGAGAGTCTGAGAATTGATAATGGAAGACCCGAAGGAGGAGAATCTGGATTTTATGCAACAGTAATCTACTCTAGGTTTTTCAGTCAAGGAGTCAGATGATAAAAACTGGGTCTTAAAAAGAGAGGTCTATACTGGGGAAGGTGGGACAAGGAAGCAGTGGAGAAAAAAGCTGAAAAGCAAGGACTCCAATTATTAATGTAGTATTCAGTTGTGAAGGGATAATGCCTTCAGTGAGAATGACAGAACAAAAAGAGCAAATCTCAGATCTACTTCAAAGGAAATCAACACCAAAATCAAAACCACCAAAATTTCTAATCCGGGGAAGGAGTGGGGAGGGAAGAGGAGATCACAGTGAAGAATCCGTTTGGGTGAGATTGAGGAAAGATGATAAGTTTCGCCTTTCACTTAATGAGTTGGGAAGAAGCAGGTGTATTCAAGTGCAGTCATGTGTCCCTTAACTACTAGGGTTGGGGTGGTACATCCTGAGAAATGTGACCTTAGGCGATTTTGTCCTTATGCAAACAGCATCGATTTTGTACTTACACAAACCTAGATGGTTCAGCCTACTACAGACCTAGGCTACATAGTATGGCCATTATAATCTTATGGAACCACCATCATACTGTTTGTTGTTGACCAAAACATCGTTATACTACCCATGACTGTAACTGAAAGAAGGCTACTGTGACTAGAATACTGAGAGTCAGAGAATTGTTTTCTGTTCCTACTGCTTGGAACACTCCCTGCTGCCACCTTGTAAATTCCTACTCATCCTTCAGATTTCTGTTAAAAATTATTTCCTTAAGAAATAACTTCACTGACCACTTAAACTAAGACAGGTTCCCAAATTACATGTTCTCAAAGCAACCAGTACTTCTCAAAATATTTCACAATTATTAATATAATCTATGAATTGGGAAATTCATTGTAATGTCTATAAAAGCTGCGACTAAGTCTATCTCATTTACTCCTGTATTTCAAAAATCTAGTAGTCCAAAACATACAGTAGCTGCTTAATAAATGTCTATTTAACAAATGTACAAGAATGCATGAAAAAAAGCGAAAGGAAATGAAGGAAGGAAGAAAGGTGATAGGGTAGAAGAGAGAGAAGAAATGAACCCAGAGAGGAGTAGAAAGCCACAGATAAAGCTCAGTAAGACACCTGTAGTGCTGGGCAAAACGGACAAATGCTTCAAGAAGCAAGGGACAGAAGGAATCATTAGAGGATGTAGGAGAAGAATCAAAGAAGCACACAGTTTTGGAAAATCAGTGTGGATTTCAAATGCCACAGAAAGACTGTAAGGAGGCTGAAGACAGAGAAAAGGTAACAACAGGAGTGGGTTTAACAGTGTACCAAATAAATTTATCGAAGCTTGGAATGCTGTGTGGGGACAAGGAAAGAACTAATAGCCCATCCTCCTATTCTCAGTGACCTTCCCTGCTGTCTATTCAGCTGCCTGAGTCAAGCCCCACAAGTCCTAAGACAGGAAGGATGTGAAGTTGCATTCAGGCATCTATCAGCTGGAAATGACAATGACGCACGTAGCTGTAAAAATAGAGATCTCTGGCAAGGGCCAACATGAAGTTCAGGGAACATCACAGAGAAATCATCTCCACATATAAGACAGATCTTATTTCTCAAATGTCACTGAAAATTCTCTGGTAAACAACTGTAGTAGAGAATCCTATAAGAATCTAAGGGGATAATTTGAGAGATCAATCAAAATAATTATCCTGTAACCTCCAAAGCAAGTGGGAGTTTTAAAGCTGAAAAAAAATGTTTAGACACTTTGCCCACAGCTAAGTAAAATTTGGTCATAACTGAGGCTATCCAACAGCAACAATTGCTGACATATGCTATTAATTTAATACTTAACTTTTAAACAGCATTCGGAATGTGTTGTTTCCAAACACACAATAAATTCTGAGTCATCATGTTCCCTCATATTCCTGTGAGCAACTGTAGGCAAGGTCCAGGCCTTCTTATAGCTGAGCATATAATCTCTGTGAAGGCAGGGATTGAGTCTGTCTTAATCAGCACTGTATCCCTCATGCCTGGTATAGTACCTGGCATATCTCAGGCAGTCAAAAAGTATTTGTTGAAGTGAAGAATGGTTACCAGCTGTACCAGGATGCTGGACAACTTCAAATAGCAACCTGTTTAAAACTATGATCAGCTATCTATAAGTGCTAAGAATTTCTTGCCTAGGTTTCTAGCCCCTGGAGAACAATCTGTTTCCTCCATAATATCGTACAATAAAGATCAAATCATACTATAATAAATCTATTAAATATCTCTAATTAGCAAAATGCTTTCAAGCTCCAGCAAATTGATTACTAATTGTGAGGTAGCCTAGGAAATTCACCAAATAAGATTTGACTTAACTTGGCTAGTCCACAGAATGGGAAAAATTATGGGAAATAATGGGAAAGTATGTGAGCTACCTATAGATATCAATTTAAACAATTATTCCTGGATTTCATTACTGTGATCAGAATATACAACTCCATTCAGATCTATGAGTGTGCTCCTACTGGGAAGAGGGTTAGAGAACCCAAAGGGAACAGAAAATAAATAGAAGAATCACTTTTAAGAGCAACTGTCTTAATCTATTCTCTGCTGTGAACAGATTAAGGTATAACAGAATGCCTAAAACTAGGTAATTTATAAAAAACAGAAATTTATTTCCTCACAGTTCTGGAAGCTGAGAAGTCCAAGACCAAGGTGCTAGCATCCGGTAAGGGCTTTCATACTGTGTCATGCCATAGCAAAGGCAAAGAGAGGGCAAGAGAGAGCGAGAGAGGGCTGAACTCATCCTTTTATAAGGAACCCACTCCTGTGATAATGACATTAACCCATTCATGAGGGGGAAGCCCCCATGAGGCCCCCCCTCGAACACTGCCACAGTGGGGATTAAGTTCCCAACATGAACTTTGGGAGACACATGAAACCACGGCATTAACACAAATTCCAAATGGATATGCCAGTCTAGTTCAGTAACCTTCCAGAACTTTCTGCATATAAAGAAGTTCTCTCAGAAGATATCTTCCTTTTTTCTTTTTTGAGACAGAGTCTCATTCTGTTGATAGGGCTAGAGTGCCGTGGCGTCAGCCTAGCTCGCAGCAACCTCAAACTCCTGGGCTCAAGCGATCCTCCTGCCTCAACCTCCCAAGTAGCTGGGACTACAGGCATGCGCCACTATGCCCGGCCAATTTTACACACACACACACACATATATATATATGTTTTAGTTGTCCAGCTAATTTCTTACTATTTTTTTTAGTAGATACAGGGTCTTGGTTTTGCTCAGGCTGGTCTCAAACTCCTGAGCTCAAACGATCTACCCACCTCGGCCTCCCAGAATCCTAGGACAACAGGCAAGAGCCACCACACCCAGCCCTGAGAAGATATCTTTAGAGTCCATTTTGGTTACAATTTTGTATTTATAAAAAACACAAATGTAAAAGGAAACCCTACTGCATATGCCCTACCACTGTGGTCCCCAACCTCTGGGCCATCAACCAGTACTGGCCCATGGCCTGTTAGGGACTGGGCCGCAGAGCTCCCCACTAACCCCCACTGGAAAAATTGTCTTCCATGAAACTTAGGAAGGGGAGTGCACAGCAGGAAGTGAGCAGCAGGGGAGCAAGGAAAGCTTCATGTGTGTTTACTGTATTTACAGCCGCTCTCCATTCGCTGGTATCACTGCCTGAGCTCCGCCTCCTCCCCCAACACTCCACTCCCAGTTGAAAAATTGTCTTCCGTGTAACTGGTCCCTAGTGCCAAAAAGGTTGGGGACCACTGCGCTACCATATCTGAAAATGAATTATTATTATTTTTCTATGAAGTCCCATTTTCACAGTCTGTATTCACACTGAAAATCAAGACCAAGTGAGCTTTTTGACTTTCTGTTCCATAGGAGGTTTCTGTCCTCCTAGAGCTTGACTAACAACACCTGCATTACTATTTGACAGGTGTAATGCCCCAGTCAAATTCTGCACCCGGCAAGGTCCCCAGAGTGGGGCCAGAAGGCAAAGCTCCTTCTGGCTTACCCCCACCCCTAAGGGCTGCCCACCTTTCTACACTTCTCACGTCTCTTCACTGTGCCAGACTAGAGTCAAGTTCAACAGGGTCTTCTTTCCTCTCTGATTCTGCCAAGCCCGTTCCCTTGGCTGTGGTTTTGCTGTATAGTAGGTAAGGACAGTGGAAATCTTGTTCATCCATTCATGCGTGTCACTATTTAGATGACAAAGCACTTGGCTACCTTAAGAGAGTCACAGTTACTTCCACTGTTTCCCTCGCTTCATTGAGTTTCTCCAGTTTTGACATTCAGAGCACTGAGTAGAAGTCACATTGCCTCAACACCTGATGTGGGTTTTTGAGATGGATACGGATTACATCAGAAAGCAACTAGAAGGCCGGGCGCAGTGGCTCACGCCTGTAATCCTAGCACTCTAGGAGGCCGAGGCGGGTGGATTGCTCAAGGTCAGGAGTTCGAAACCAGCCTGAGCGAGACCCCGTCTCTACTAAAAATAGAAAGAAACTAATTGACCAACTAAAAATATATATATACAAAAAAAATTAGCCGGGAATGGTGGTACATGCCTGTAGTCCCAGCTACTTGGGAGGCTGAGGCAGTAGGATCGCTTGAGCCCAGGAGTTTGAGGTTGCTGTGAGCTAGGCTGACGCCACGGCACTCACTCTAGCCTGGGCAACAAAGTAAGACTCTGTCTCAAAAAAAAAAACAAAAAAAAAACAATTATTTAAAATAGCTAACTCCAAAATGACATAGATAGAAAAGCAGAATATAATAATGCTTTGTATCCCCTACCTCTAACTAAGTGCTCATCTTATTTAAATCTAGCTAACATTTCCATTTGCATCAAGAAATGGGATCTCTAAATACTTTGCTTCTAGCTCTGTGATTTAGAGAAGTCACTTAACCTAGCCTCAGAGATTTTACCATCTCTCCAAAAAGGTTTAGACTACAAACCACTACAATTCCCCTCAACTCTAAGAAAGGATCACCGTGGAGAAAATAATTTCATCACAATTATAAATATACTCCACATTGTTGATTCTACTCTCCTCTAAACTGCTGTTGCTCACCCTTAGATATATTTCCATCTTAAAAGACAGCTCCTCACTGGAGGTAACAAATACACAGGATCTGCTTTTTTACATTGCCAAGACTTGGGCAATTATTAATAGAAAGTCTACGTCAGGGCCAGGCAACATGGCTAACACCTGTAATCCTAGCATTTTGGGAGGTCAAGGCAGGATGATCACTTGAAGGCAGGAATTCAAGACTAGCCTAAGAAATATAGCGAGACCCAGTCACTACAAAAAAAAAAATAGAAAAATTAGCTGAGTGTGGTGGTGCACACCTGTAGTCCCAGCTACTCAGGAGGCTAAGGAAGGAGGATCACTTGAGCCCAGGAGTTTGAGCTTGCAGTGAGCTTTGATCATGCCCCAAAGAAAAAAGAAAGTCTGTCTTACTTCTAGCACTGAACATATTTGAAGATACATACATGTCACAAATGGCAAAGACAAAATAAGATCATTCAGTTCTTAATTTGTTGATGTCAAGGAGCTATTTAAAGCCAAGATATTATCATTGTTAAATACAGAGAGGGTTAGAAAAATTGTGCTTGCATGACTAAAAAATTATAATATAAATTTTTACAGAGCTTCCTCAACTTTATCGATATAAAAGGTATGATTTGGGAGTAGGTTACAACTTACCTACAGAGCCTAGAATTACCACATTGGTCTATCCTGAAGTTGGGTGATGATAAATACAGAAAGCTCTGACAGTTGTCTCCCTTTTCACTGCTCATGTTAGACATCACTAATCAATTGTTGCACTTTTCCATTAGTCTGGATTCAATCTCATCAAGCTTTTCAACCCTGGAGTCTCAAGTAAGCCACTACTAACGGATTAGAAGTATCACATGAAATGAAGCTATTTGCCCTCCTTGTGAAATCAGTATATGGGGGTGAACATCCAGGCTGGTGGTACTGCAACTCAGTGAAGCCCTATCTGGATGATATCTCTTAGTTCATAACAATATATCTCAATATAAACAAACCTCCTGCTTTATATATAAAAGTGCAGATTTGGAAAACTGAGAAATCATGGGAGATTGCTTCACTTGTTTCACACAAAACTCAGGGGTTTCTTCTGTAAATCTGACTTTAAAGATACCAGTTTATATAAAATACTTTAAGAATGCATCTATAATATAGAATGAAATTCATTAGTATTTATGACTAAAGTCACTAATCACTACCATCATTAAAAAAGGCCTATGTACTAAATTAGGAAACAAAAGAAAAATAAATTATACAACTTTTAGAGAATTTCTGCTTTAGAGCTGAGGTATGTATACAAAAAGTCATTTTTGTAAAAAATTTCCATTTTTTCTTCAAGGGTTTTATGTTGTCATTACAATTTAAAAGGGGACTAGAGGAAGACAAACACATGGATAGATACCTGCCCTTTAGGAGTTTACTATCTAAGATGGGCAATATTAGATGCATAAACTTTTTGATTTATTTTTAATTTTAATTGTTTTAGAGACAGGGTCTTGCTCTGTTGCCCAGGTTAGAGTACAGTGGCATCCTCACAGCTCACTGCAGCCTCCGACTCCTCGCCTCACGATCCTCCCCCCTCGACCTTCCAGGTAGCTGGGACTACAGGCACACAGCACCACACCTGGCCAATTATTCTTATTTTTTGAATAGATTGGGTCTCAATACATTGCCCAGCCTGGTCTGTAATTCCTGGCCTCAAATGATCCTCCTAACTTGACCTCCCAAAGTGCTAGGATTACAGGCGTGAGCCACCGTGCCTGGCCTAGGTACATAAACTTTAAATGGCAATCAGCCAATAGAATAAAGCCATTATACCAAAGCACAAATAAAAAGTAATGGAAATTCAATTTTCAATTATCCAGAGTTGGCAAAATATGCTTTAAAAATCTTTTGCTATTGTAATTTCTCTGCTTAACTGATCTGTTAGTTGATATTATTACCAGTTCCACATATACATTTTGCAATCTAAGAAGAGGAAATGTCTTTTTTTTTTTTTTTTTTTTGAGACAGACCCTCACTCTGTTGCCCGGGTTAAAGTATCATGGCGTCAGCCTAGCTCACAGCAACCTCAGACTCCTGGGCTCAAGCAATCCTACTGCCTCAGCCTCTCGAGTAGCTGAGAGTACAGGCATGCACCACTATGCCCAGCTAATTTTTTACATATATATTTTTAGTTATCCAGCTATTTTCTTTCTATTTTTTTTTTTTAGTAGAGATGGGGTTTTGCTCTTGCTCAGGCTGGTCTTCAACTCCTGAGCTCAAGTGATCTTCCTGCCTCTGCCTCCCAGAGTGCTAGGATACAGGTATGAGCCACCATGCCCAGCCAGAAATGTCTTTTTAAGCCATACATTCTCACAGTTATTTCCATCATCCATTCAAAAGAATGTAAATTCAATAGATAAAACTCTACCCAGGTTAGTATTTCCATTAACCTATGAAATTATGTCTTGCTTCTGACTTGAAATGTTGGGAAGAGATAAGTAGGGGAAATGGACTGGAGAAGGTGACTAATTTTATGGTGATTCCTATGTTGGGTGAAAATAGGTAATTTTGTTAATTTATTTGATTTTTATGAATTCTGTGAATTCATAAAATATTTCCTCATACTGAAGTCTTAGTAGCAAAATAAATTAAGGAATAGGGTTTATATATGTGCTATTTCTTCTATTAACACAGATAATTGATGATTGGTTACACTATTGTATATTTGCCAAGAGTAAATGGATTTTTTTTTTTTTTAGACAGAGTCTCACTCTGTTGCCCAGGCTAGAGTGCCGTGGCATCAGCCTAGCTCATAGCAACCTCAAACTCCTGGGCTCAAGCAATCCTTCTGCCTCAGTCTCCTGAGTAGCTGGGACTACAAGCACGCGCCACCATGTCCAGCTAATTTTTTCTATATGTTTTTAGTTGGCCAATTTCTTTCTATTTTTTAGTAGAGACGGGGTCTCGTTCTTGCTCAGGCTGGTTTCAAACTCCTGACCTTGAGCAATCCTCCTGCCTCGGCCTCCCACAGTGCTAGGATTACAGACAGGAGCCACTGCGCCAGGCTGTAAATGGATTTTTTTAAAGATTAGGTATATTTTCTTTTAGGGAGAATGAAAAATATAGAATTATTGGGGGATTAGTAGGATAAATTACCATATGAAAATTATATCACAATAAGAACATAAAAAGATATCAATAGACCTCCTTTGTTCAATCTGCAAAGTAGATTTTTCCAATAGAAAGAAGATCTGGGCCGGGCGCGGTGGCTCAAGCCTGTAATCCTAGCTCTCTGGGAGGCTGAGGCGGGCGGATCATTTGAGCTCAGGAGTTCGAGACCAGCCTGAGCAAGAGTGAGACCCCATCTCTACTATAAATAGAAAGAAATTAATTGGCCAACTAATATATATAAAAAATTAGCCGGGCATGGTGGCACATGCCTGTAGTCCCAGCTACTTGGGAGGCTGAGGCAGCAGGATTGCTTGAGCCCAGGAGTTTGAGGTTGCTGTGAGCTAGGCTGACGCCATGGCACTCACTCTAGCCTGGGCAATAAAGTGAGACTCTGTCTCAAAAAAAAAAAAAAAAAAAAAAAAGAAAGAAGATCTGATCCAAGCACTCTGGAAAGCTGAGATGGGAGGATCACCTGAGGCCAAGAGTTCAAGACCAGTCAAGGCAACATAGCAAGACCCCATCTCTAAAAAAATAAAAAAATTAGCCAGGCATGGTGGCATGCACCTGTAGTTCTAGCTACTCAGGATGCTGAGGCGGGAGGATCACGTGAGCCCCGGAGTTCAAGGCTACAGTGAGCTACCATAGTGCCACTGCACTTTAGCCTGGGTGACAGAGCAAGACTGTGTCTCTAAAAAATAAAATAAATAAAATTAAAAAAAAAATAAAGAACATAGATCTGCAGCTTAAAAAGTGGTTTGGCAGAATAGCTGGAGCAAAGAAGGTAGAAAAGAAAACAGTGGCATTATGGGAATAGCAAGCTACCTTTGTAAAGACTCTCAGGTGTAACTGAACCAGACAGACATGTTAGGTAGAAGAGGGTAGGTAAGTCATGCAAGAGAGTTGTGGCTCCTAGGCTTTGAATTAGTTTCCATAAATGACCCTGACAGGAGAATTCAGAAGCATCTGTGTGAAACAGATCTAACATAGCTAAAATAGTATTCCATCTTCCCGCAATATATCAAACTTGATGGGGGAACCAGTTAAAACACAAATCTGCCAAACACTAACCTCTGCCAATTCACATTAGAAACAAATAGCAGAAGAAAGCGAGGCATGATCCCTGATCTCCAGGAGCTTGTAACCTAGTCTTACTGGGATAAGAATAAACAGACCATGAAAATGATAGTGCTTGAGTCCTGACTGGTCTAAATTCTATTATTGATGGGTTGGGGAGGATTCTCTTTAGTTTAAGGAGACTTAATGGAGGGCTATTTGAGTATTTTAGTTAAATTTTTAAAAATCACCTGCTACATATAAGCCCTATATTAGGTACTATGGAAGTTTCAAAGATTAATGACAAAGACATGAACCCTTGTCCTTAAACAAATGTATAATTTAGCAGAAAACACAGTCACATACATAAATATGTGAGAACAAATGTTAACAGGAAGAGTAAGAAATGAAAAATGCTTCTGCTCAATTAACTAAGATCCAGAAACATCAAACCATTTAATTGCCCCTAAACACTCAATGTTCTTTCATACTTCAAGCCTTTGTACATGCTGTTCCTTTTGTGAGAATGTCAATTTCCCCTTCCTCTGTCAGAGAACTCTTAATCATCCTTTAAGACCCAGATCCTATGCCACCTCTTGTGTGAAGCTGTCCCCAAATAGAGAAGTAGGAGTTCTCCTACATTCTCTGTGCTCTCACAGTATATTATGGCACTCATTACACTATTGAATAACATTTTAGGACTCTCTCTCACTACTAGACTCTCAGGGCAAGATTTATGTCCTTTTTAAAATTCATCTTTAGGCTTATCAAAATAATATATGAACAGAGTTAAAAATTTAAGAAGCTTATTATGAAAAACAGCAGTACCCTTCTTATTCCCTGGTCCAGCTTCCCAGAGGCAACTATTCACAAGTCTTTCAGCTTTCTCTCCTGGTGGCTTTTGATTTTCCAATGATCAAACAGTAATGCACACTTACTACTTTTGGTACTTGATACATACAGTATGGATCATTTCAGGGACACTTTATGGGCTCTTTCAATCTGAAAACTGATGTCTTTCTGTTCTAGGTAATTTTCCCACATGATTTCTTTGGAAATCTCCTCTCCTCCATTTTATCTGTTCTCTTTCCAGACTTCCTATTAGCTGGATTCTGGATCCTCAGATTTCTGGATCCTTTTCTTATTTTTTATTTCTCTGTTTTTGCTTTGGTATTATGGTCTGATTTGTTTTGTATTATTATGGAATGATCACACTCTAATAATTCTACTGATATGAGAAATCTCCATTACCTTATTTTTAATGTCTAGAAGCTCTTATTTCCTTATTCTTCCCTTTTAAAAGTATGTTTTTGTTTTATGAACCCCAAACTTTTACTCTATCAGAGAATATAGAAGTAACAAATTTTTTTCTGCTTCCTACATTGTTTCTATTTCTTTTTATTTCTTTTTCCCTCATATTTTTTTCTTGTTAAGGACTTTTTTTATTTCATTCAATTTTTTTTGAGACAGGGTCTCCCCCTGTTGCCCGAGCTAGAGTGCTATGGCGTCAGCCTAGCTCACAGCAACCTCAAACTCCTAGACTCAAGTGATCCTCCTGCCTCTCAGCCTCCCGAGTAGCACCACCATTTTTCTATTTTTAGCAAAAACAGGGTCTCACTCTTGCTCAGGCTGGTCTTGAACTGCTGACCTCAAGTGATCCTCCTGCCTTGGCCTCCCAGAGTGCTAGGATTACAGGTGTAAGTAACCATGCCTGGCCTGAGGGACTTTTAATTCTTAAATGACAGGAGACTGTGCTTTCTGTCACCTTTGTATTTTCAGCACATAGTTAGGGACAATAAAAAGCTGAATGAATGTAGGTGAATGAACCAATAAACAGAATAAGAAACACTAAAAAATGATTAAAAATGAAAAAGATGCCTAAAGATGGGAGATGAACATCACGGTACTGATAAGATTACAGATCACTATCTTCTTGAGCCAGTAATTCAGGACTATTGGGATTACCCCTGCCAATGGGTAGTCTCCGGCAAGATTACTGCATGGACAGACAGGCTTTTTAAGCGAACTTTAACAATTGGTGAATTAATTTAAATTTTTATTTAATTTTGTAACTCCCCTCCTGCCTGGAAGAGTTTAACATAGTCTATTTGCCTTACCCATTGTAGCATCCTCTTTAGTTCTAGGTTTCTAAAAAATTTTCCTCAGAGCTTATAAATAGGTAAACCACACCTATTTCTTTGAGGCAATTAAGATCTAGTTTACAGAAAGAGCAGCAAAGGCAGTCCTAAATATAATTATTGAAATGACTTAATTAAGAGGAGGCCAGAAGGCTAAGAGGCAAAAATTACTTAATTGAAAACTTATTTCCCAATTTCGAATTGAAAGTTTTTATGCTCAAAGAAGGGAAACTTGAGGTCAACTGACAACATGATGCCTACTGTTTGTAAAGTACACCACAGATTTTCCTGGTAGTGGTTTAAAAGATTTCATATCTGTAGCCCCTAGCATGGTTATTTATATTTTAATGATGAAAGTAAAACATGATTTATTATTAAAAATATATGAAAAAAGTACTCTGAAAAATCACTTATAACTCTCCTACATAAAGAAAATTGCCATTAACCTGTTAATGTATATCCCAGATCTTTTTCTCTACAGATATTGATTTTTCCTAACAAAATATGGATCGTGCTATATATACTGCTTAACTGTGACTATTTTTAGTTTGAGATTTCTCAATTTAAATCCCCAGCAACACCAAGTGTCTACTGCCCCTTAGGTCTAAAGGCTAAAGTAACATGAGTTGAACTAGAATCAGAAAGAACAATTTCTTTTCTTAATTTTATCAATATCTCACTGCAAAGTCTAAGACCATTATCCATAACCACATCATCTACAATTCAAAAATCAAAAGACTAGATTTAAATTTGCCTTAAAGTGTAACCAAAGATCTCATTTTTTTTGTTTCTTGAGATTTAATCATTCTTTCTTGCATCAAAAATAACAAAATTGTAGGGTGACATTAACACATGATCGTGAAACAAAAATGTGTTTCATTTCATTAGTCACAGGCTACATATCAACCAGCTGTCGAAGCTAAAAATATGCTTTAATTTAAAATTTTGTAAAACACAAGCATTTAAGACTCATTTTGAAAGAAATGTGACTTCTTTCAGTTTCAACCCACTACAAGCTTTGGAGAAGAACAAATGAGCACATCTATACCAAAAGAAAAAAAGGTAATGGTGGGTGAATTCAAGCTAATTTATTGATCATCAACACCACATTGTTCACATCTTATCAATAAACATACGTTAAGGATGACAATTTAATACCACCCCAGATGTAAACAAAAATACATGGTCTTAAATTTTAAAAAAGGCTTGAAACAGGGCTCAAGATGCCAATAATAAAAAGTGTGCATTTTGTCAGGGGAGGAGTGAGCCATGGAAAGCTGGGCAGTAATAAATATTGTCACAGATTTCCTCATTAGGTGTTACAGAAACTTTGCCAGGGTTGGACTCTGCAGTGACATCATCTCAACTCTCAAACCTCAGCATCATGCTCAGGGAGCATGATACAGCACAGAGTAAGCCTCTAACAGCTATTCATCTCCTCTGGGACAAAAGCAGCATGTAGACTTCCATTTCTGGTCATGAGATCCCATCACCCAGGAAGCATGCCTCAAGGTAAACTTTACCACCATAAAATATGTTACTGGAAAACAGGTAATGGGATAAACTGAAATATAAGCACTCCATATGGATTTCAGGTGTAGTTACAGCAAATTGGAAAGAGATGCAAAGAAATTTCCAGGGTCTTGAAATTCCCAGTCATTTAAAAAGAAAAGATACTTCACTTGATTCTAGAAAAGAATCTCAGACTCACCTAACTCCCAGTCAGTGCCATTGCCACTACATCATGCTGCCAGTCATCAATATTTCCCTATGATATTGAAATTTTGAAATAAGAACTTTATTGAAAATAAGAACATTAGGGAGGCCGGGCGCGGTGGCTCAAGCCTGTAATCCTAGCTCTCTGGGAGGCCGAGGTGGACGGATCATTTGAGCTCAGGAGTTCGAGACCAGCCTGAGCAAGAGCGAGACCCCATCTCTAAAAAAAAAAAAAAAAAAAATTAAAAAAAAAAAAAGAAAAAAAAAAAAAAAGAACATTAGGGCCTGGGAGGAAACATCTGAAAGGGAAAGATCTCAAGTATTTTTCTGGCTTTTCATTTCCTCTTTAAGATATGTTCCAGTTACATTCAAAAAAGTAGTTGTCAACCAGAGGCACAGACTTACAGTTTTTCTGTCCCCCATATAGCCTCGCTGAATACATATTTGTTGATTAAATCATTAAACTCACAGGTAAAAATTTAGTGCACTGTAAAAAATGTAATCTCACAGGTAAAAACTTTTGGTCAATCACTATGGATTATGGTAACATCAATTAATTTCTAAATGTCAACATAATGGATCCTAGAATTAATTTTAAAAAAGTATTTTGAACAGTCTTCAATTAAATTTTTGATAGATTACAATATAATTATATTGCAATTATATAATACCATATATTACAGCAATTTGAATCTGCTTGCTTTGATACTCAAGACTGGTAGTGCAATTTATTTTCTCCACCAATAAAGACTTTCGAAGAGGGAAGGAGAATGGATGAAATGAGAGAGAAAGGAAAAAAAAGAAAAGAAAGCAAAAAATGGGAAACACTAATCATTTCTATTTATTGATAAACACAATATTTACTATTAAAGTACCTGCTACTTTAAACAGAGCTCTAGAAATGGAAAGTAACTTTTAAAAAAATTAATGTTCAACTACTAGGCATCTACCCAAAAGAGCAAAAGACATGCTATAATAAAGACATCTGCACCTGAATGTTTATGGTAGCACAATTCACTATTGCAAGGATGTGGAAACAACTGAAGTACCTGTTGATTCATGGGTGGATTATTAAAATTTGGTATATGTATACAATGGAATATTTCTCAATTATAAGAAACGACAGTGACCTAGCACCTCTTATATTTTCCTGGAGAGAGCTTGAGCCCATTATCCGAAGTGGGTAACACAAGATCGGAAGAATAGGCTCCACATGTCCTCGCCATCAAATTGGTACTGACTGATTAACACTATGGTGCTCACACAGTAGTAATATTCTCCAGAGATTAGGAAGTTGGGGGTGGTGGTAAACTGACAACTAATGGATGCGGTGAGCATTGTAGAGGGGAAGGGCAGCATGCCTCTAATCCTCGCTTGGGTGAGGCAAAGACATAAAATGTAACCAAAATGTTTGTACCCTCATAATATCCTGAAAAAAAAAGTCTAAAAACCCCTCTAGACTGCAAGCTCTATAAAAACAGGGGATCTTGTGTGTGTGTGTGTGTCTGTGTGTGTATTTTTAATTTCTAATGCTCAGTGCATATTTATATATGTTAAAATGATCAGAAATGTTTGTTCAATTAATCAACTGACAACTGAGACAATTTTATAAAAAATAAAATTGAACTAGCTGTGAAATGAACTATACAAAAAAAAAAAGTTATGCTCAGCTACGTTATGTCTATTCAGCCTTGTAACAACAAAGAATAATTAACTAGCAGATAAAAACCTATGCAAGAAAGAGAAGGTGCAAAAAGAATATTGGGAAATCCTGAAACTAAGCTTCTTATGCTAGGGCTAACCTTTGTCAGGTTACAATCTCTCTCAGCCTCCGTTCCTTTACCCATAAAATGAAGAGATCATAGACTCTTATGTCTTAAGTTCTCTTCCAAATCCATAATTCTTTCTATTGGTTAAATGGGAAAAGCAAGGATAAAGAAGAATGAGATAAAGAAAACCTTGACTGGGCCGGGCGTGGTGGCTCAAGCCTGTAATCCTAGCTCTCTGGGAGGCCGAGGTGGGCGGATCGTTTGAGCTCAGGAGTTCGAGACCAGCCTGAGCAAGAGCGAGACCCCATCTCTACTATAAATAGAAAGAAATTAATTGGCCAACTAATATATATAGAAAAAATTAGCCGGGCATGGTGGCACATGCCTGTAGTCCCAGCTACTTGGGAGGCTGAGGCAGCAGGATTGCTTGAGCCCAGGAGTTTGAGGTTGCTGTGAGCTAGGCTGATGCCACGGCACTCACTCTAGCCTGGGCAATAAAGTGAAACTCTGTCTCAAA